>LIAE01009660.1:0-39433 GCA_002287525.1 Diploscapter pachys
AGTTCCTGAACATTTCAATAGGCAGGTCGAAGGGCCGATCGAAGATGGTCGACTTAGAAGCAATGAATGCAAAAGAAGAAAACACATCCTCACAGACGAATACATCATTCTGCAAATTAGGTAATTTATTCATTATTGTTAAGGTGCTAAACAAATTGAACTACCTCATGCAAGTTAGGTTTATCGTTGGCATTAGCTCTGATCGCTTCGTGCATGTGGACGTTGAGGAATTTGAAGCGCAGAGCGTCGATCAGACAGTCGATTGATTCATCTGAAAGAAAGGTGAACCTTCAATACAAAATGTGTTTTGTTTAATTTCAATTTATAATTTCTAAATTCGTCGACTCCTTTCTCAGGAAAACTAGCATACCATATCCGAAATCGGTCTCGACGGAATGTGTCTCGAAGAAGTCCCTGAGCCTGGAGAGTCGTTTGAATGCGTTCTGGATCTGTAGGCCGTCAGTCCTGCAGACAAATGCGTGGTCACTGTTGCAGGCCATCGGCAGGACGAGGGTCGTCTCTCCATCGAAATCGACTCGAACGCTCACGCGGGAGCCTGTTCCATAGGCTGGCTGCAAATTTAACATAAATTTGAGAAGAATTCTTTCTCCCTCTTTTTAAGTGAAATTTTTGGAAAGAGGATAAAAGCGTGGCAATGAAAGTGATGTTCTGACATCATACTGCCAATTGAATAGGCAAAGTTCAAAACGTACTCCAGCATTTTATTATTCGAAATAAAACCTCGAATTTCTGCTCTCTCGTCTTAGTGACATGATCCTGCAGCTCGAGGAAATGCATCCAGTAATTGACGAACGACATGAAGAATCTCTGCGTGTGGACGTAGTAGAGGGCTGTCGATTTGGGTACGTTCATGTCGATGCTCAACTCGAACGGCTTGTCCGCTGCTGTGCCGCCCATGTACCTCAAATCCTTTTAATGTATTAACTGTTTCGAAGATCCAAATCGTCGTTCGTGAATTGCAAACGCATGAACCTTTTTTCGCAACAAACAACATGCACTTCTTCTTTTTCTTCTTCAATACTATCCAAAAATTGAAATAAAAAATAAGAAAATAACAACTCAGAAACTGACTTGACAATGCTGAGTTTGGTGATCGAATTCTCTCCTGGCAATTTCTTCCCGGGTTTGAGGACGAGTTTCTGTGGATATTTCTCGCAGTGTAGTGGCGTTTCGTCTGTCATCTCCACCTGGTCCATCCGCATTTCCAAGGAAAAGGTGTTTGACTTTTGATTGAACGTCGACTGAAGATTAAAATATTAGTAATCGACTAGTTGAGCGATTAGCGCTGAATTTGGCGTTTTAGGAATGTGATTTTATGCTAATTTTTGGTAGTTTTTAGATTTTTCGAATGACTTTGTCCAAAATGACACGCTCTTTATTTATATAGGAGGTAAAAATTGACCGTAGTTTGAAGCGTGACGTCTCCAAAGATGAGATTTCCCAGCAGCGAATTGACGTCCTTGTTGTTCTGCATTGCAAGTCTGCACTGAGTGGCATGGAGCTCTGCACAGATGAAGTAGGGCACGACGATGGCTGGTGCAGGTTTGAGATTCAGAAGGGCAGGCACGTCGGGCAGATCCAGCACTTCTTCTGGATTCGGGGAGCGACGTGAGGATGGAGATTCTGGAATCATCAAAATCAAATGCAAAATGACGATTAACAAGTTCGAAGGTCTCGCTTCTACTAAACTCAATATTCATTCTACTTCACTTGCACTATTTCAAGGCTAGTGATTACCTGACATGACCTGATCCTTGCCGAGCAACCCCATCATATCCATAATGGCAGTCCAGGTCCTTCGATTCATGTTCAGTAGAATGCCTCTCGAGTTCACGAGGATTTCCATTTTCTTCTGGAAATGAATCAGTCGTTTTACTTTTACGCAAAAAGATAAACTTACACTCGCAAACCTAGATTCGAATTCGGCATGCTTTGGATCGACGATTTTTATCGAGCACCAAATCTCTCGCCTATCTTTCTCTTCATTCTTCCCCTCTGATTTGACCTTTTTCGACGAGTTCTCTGCAACTCAACTCATAAATTCATTGCTTTGCTCATTTCTTTACCTTGCAAGAACTGGGGATCTCGCGATGAGAAAATGATCGAGTTAGTGTTTTCGAGTTGGTCCAACAGGTCCATGTGGCCGATTGAAAGGTTCAACTGAAAATTAAACAAAAATGAAAAAAAAAAACAACAGACATGTCGCTTCCAGACATGATGAAGAATCTTATACTCTCATCATATATGACGAGGAAACTAGTAACATGAAAACTGTCCGAGATAAGTCATGGTGCTACTTTCATTAACAGGCCTGGGAGCGGCATGTATGGAATCAAATTTTGAAGGAAAATAAGAAAGAATCTTACCGTCGTCATGTGTGGTTCTTTGTTTTCGGTGTTGAGCTGCAACTCCTGCATGTGGAGACAGGCAATCGGCTGGCCGATTTCCGCGAGAAACAACCCTTTCGGGAATCCGCGCATTTCGACAACGACCTGGAAAAGCAATAATTTGGATGATCTAAGATCGAACAAGAATCAAATTATCAATGAATTTCGATCAAAGCTTTTTTCTGTAAACTCTAAGAAAGACCCACATCTGCAATTGAGCAATTGCCGAAAGTGTGGGTCTCGATGGGCTCCGTTTCCGAGTCGTCTTCATCCTCCGGAATGTTCTGAAATTTCTCATGTTCTTTCAGAAAGAAAAAAATGTATCAACCTTGGCAAAGAAATCGACGAATCCCTCGAACGCGCCCTCGTCGTACATCAGAGACAGGGGCCGCACAGAGCAGTCGATTTTGTTGCTGATCAGCTGGGCTGTCGAATGACGATTGAAGCTTAGGCTGAAAAGATAAATTTAGAACTTTTTTTTTTTAAATCATAAGATAAAATCTCACGAAATGAGAGGTGGATTTTTCTCATCCTCTGAGGACAAATTCTCGTTTTCCTGTCTGCCCACTGTCAGCAAGATTCTCGTCAAATCTGATGTCGAATAGAGCAGCGAATCGTCAGCTGCATCGGGGACGGCAGAAGAATTCTGAAATCTATCAATAGACGTCTTTTTTACAGAAGTTATTCCCGACCTCATTCTGCAATGCGAGCAGCCTCTGAATGTTTGCGTCTCTGACATCGAGTTTGACTTTGATTTCATGTCTGCTGGGCGACATGTCGATCACCGAATAGACTCCCTCCAGCTGCATCGCCATCACGCGACCCTTCTCTTCGCCGCCTATTTCCTGCAAAAAGACAAATCATCAAGATCCTCACATTCAGCTATTGATTCATACGAACATTTTTGGAATTCTAAAAATTGGAATTCTTAACTTCAATGCTATTTCACCATCTTTGACCAGAATAGTGGCACACAACATGTGTTCTAATTTCCTTTAATTCCATGACTCTTTGATGCCATAATAAATAAAATTTGTGAAAAGACGCAAAATAAGACATACAATAGTATCCAAGAATCGCATAGTGAGGCTGTCCATTTTGCAGGCCACTTCGGCGAGGACGCTCTTCTTGTTCAGCAGATCCGTGTAATCCCACGAGTCGTCCAGTGCGTGCGAATCCTCGCCAGGTAATTCCTGAAGGTCGACTAATTCAAACAAATGTTCAGGTATACAAGCTCGACCTTCTTGGGCGAGTTTGCCGACCCATCCTCGCCAAACCAGGAATATCCCCAAGCAACCCATCCCTGAGGCAGATCCTCCAATCGAGTCAGTCCCTTCCTGTCGATCTCCATCTCTGCCTGGTGACGAGCCATGTTCAGGTTGAACACGTCCAAATCCATTTCGGCCAACTGGAAACCAACAAAATGGTGGTTAAAGATAAACACGAACACTTTGAAATTTCAATGAAATTCCTTTTTAAAACTCATAAAATTGCGATCATTCTCACATCGATAATGTTGAGTGTATGCGGTCCGAGACTGTTCTCCGTAAGCCTCCTCAGCCAAGCAGTTCTGTACTCCCTCGCGAGTTCTCGATGCGTCTTCATCCTCCCCCAATTCCAGTCCTGCCTTCGACGACGCACTCGGGTTTCCAGAATGGCTGTGTACGCAAAACGCCACCTGCAAATTAAAAAAGAGTGCAAAAATCTTTAGAATACTGATTTTCACTCTTTTCACCTATAAAAGGGAACTTTAGCATCGGAAAAGAAGCCAACTGGAAAAGTAGTTATATTGACGCATACGAAATAGTACGTGGGAAAAATATTTTGCTTGCCGAACCTTATACTATTCCACATGCAATGATGCTACGATGAACTATTCCGAATTTCGGGAAAGGCAATATCCTTTACTTATCAAAAACTTCGTTTTTGAATTCAAAGATAGGAGAAAACATACCAAGTTTTGTAATGGCCCTTGTACTTGTTGAGATTTGGTCTGTATTTGAGGTACGGTCCAGCCAGTCGATTCCTCTCCTGTCCGTCCAAGTACAGCAGAATGTCCTGGTACTGCAGTTTGTCGATGGTCAGCGACAGGCTCTTCATGTCGAAAGCCAGGTCCATCTGCAAGTCATCAAATCTCCTCTCGCTCCTTTGTTTTCCCCCTTCCTACCCTAGGCGTTTTCCATTCATTTTGGTCGTTCTCAGGCTGCTGGTTCAGTTTCATTTGCGCCTGCATTTGGATGAGTTGAAGAACTGCAAATTGAATTTTCATCGAGAAAAAGATTGCCGAAAAAGTTGATAGAGGTGAAAAATTCATTCCATGTTCAAATAAAACAATAATCAAAAGTCCTACTATATTTGAATCCCTGAGGACTGTTTTTGCCCCTGTGTATAGTGTCGTGCAGCTGCTTGCGGATCTCGTTCTTGTCCTCCAAATCCGAGATGAGATTCGAGTCGGAGTTCCAATAGACGTCCAGATTCTGCAGCGAGACCAGTTTGTAGATCAGCTTGTCTGTCTCTAGGTGGATAGCTGGCTTGTAATCCGCATCCGTTGTCTGAAGGAAAAGGAAAATTAAAAAGAGACTTTAACAAAAATCACTTGACACTTTGGCACTGCAACATGTTCATTATTCTTCTTCTTTTCAAACTTTTTAGAAGCCGTAAACTTTTCGATTTACAATGAGATAAGATATTTTTTATAAAGAGATCTACCTGAAAATCGAGTTTCTCCATAGTGACTCCCATGCAGAAGGGTCTGAGTCGGTTGGTGTATTTGTCCTCGAATCGAATGTGGATGTTGCTGATTGTCACCTGAAATTCTTTGTTCGGAAAAAAAATTCAAAATCCATAAAATAGAAGGGAAAAAAAGCTAAATTTAATTAAAAGAGTAGTTTTACCTGAAGATTGTTGATGACCTGCGTGAGGAGATTCTTATAGAACGACTCAGTGGAGGGGTCTGGGGGCTTCCGCTTCAGCCGCCTCGCATCCTCCAACCGAGCCAGTGTCTTCTGCTTTATGTCCATTGCATACTTTCGCGCTTCTTCTTCATTGTAAACCACTCCCTGAAAAGAAATGTCCTTTTTGCAGATGAACCTCTTCTCTGTCAACTGATAAAGTTCTAATTTAGCAGGAACTTGAGATAAAATATACCAAAGTGATTTTTGTTCAAGCATTTCAAAAATTAAAACCCTTCTTACTTTGTTGGGGACGACAATCAGATTGAGTCCATCGATCTTGGCGATGACGGGTTCGTTGTAAAGGTTGTTCCAGGGAATTTTGAGGACGAGCGAGGACAGGAACCCGTATTTGAGCTTGATTGGCAGGTCGAAATCATCCAGAGCCGTCTCTTTGACCTCCAAATGCTCCAGCTTTACATCTCCTGTAAATGAATTCATCTTATTTCGGCAATCCATCAACAGATTCATGTCAACTTCCGTCCACGAAAGCAAGGGAGTTTGACAATTTAGCGACTCTATGCATTTCATTCAATTTCAATTTCAAATTCCACAGAAATTTGTTGTATTCTCAACTCTCAAATTACGAAATTAGTATGCCAAAAGATGATCGACATAAGCGAGCTCACAGCAAATTATGCTAGTGACCAGATTAGCATTAGATATCTTAACTTAGATAAAAATGTCTATATAAGGAATGGTAAGACCTAGAACGCCATTATCGTTCATCGCCCCTCGTCAATTCGTCTCTCCTCCAGAAGCAAATACCCCCACTATTTCCTTAGCGTAAGCTAGACGCTGTGGCAGACACGGATAGGACCTATGTCTGCGTAATGCCATTGATCATCTACTGTTAAGCCTAACGCAGCGTTGAAACCTCGCACATAACTACTGATAATAAACGATCATTATGTTAACCTGCGTACTTGTTTGTTATTGGTAAAACCACAATATAAGCTAATTATTCTGCCGAGCAGATATCTCTATTACGCATTTTGAACAGAAAAATAACCGACCTGCCCAAATGCCGATGTTGAGCTGTGACGCATCCAGGTTGACGACGTACTCGCCGAGGTATCGATTCAGCAGGTCGGCCACTATCGACTCGAACACCATTGTCGAGTCGAGTTTTGAAAGGGCCTGCAAATGAAATGAACAGTAGAAATCATAACATTCGTATCACCCCTGATACTTGATATCACTCATCGCCACGATATCAAATACAGGATGATTAATCTAACAATGTCAATCAAAAGCCACGAAATAACTCATTCAAATCCGGGATAAATGAACAAAATCACGATGCAGCACAAAAGATTCGTCAGTGAATTATGCGTAAGAAAGAAAACAAGGGAAAGGAAAAAGATGCAGAGATGGAAAAGAGTGCAGCAAAACGGCAAGAGAGCTACTGTGCTTACTAAACACGAGCCATCATTGAAGCAGGAAATGTGAGAAATAGCGAAATTTCACAGCAATAGCTCATAAAAATTCGTTTCAATAACATAAGACTAGTGCAAAAAGTTCATTTCGAAAGAAATTAAATTGCAATAACTTTCACAGATAAATTGTGCGTTTTAAACGCCCGAGTTTACGCAGAAAAATATTTCACTCGACTTTTCACTTCATTTATTTCAGAATTAAAAAATCTACAAAACGACAACAAACTACGAGAGATAAAACTTGTGTTTTCGGTGAAAATTTTATAAGTTAAAAAATCTGCCAAAATGTTTACCGAAAACGTTTTCCATACGAAACATGAGAAAATCGTGGAAATGGAGGAAGTTGTTGGACAACTGGAGAAGGACATTTTTGGAAAATGGACAAAAGAATGAAGGAAAAAAGGGGATCTAGATAGTCATCAGATAGAGAATTTGCTGTGGAGAATGAATTTTGAATGAAACCTAGAGAGGAAGGGGGAATGGGAAAGCAAGTTTGGCTTTGTGAAAAAAAAACAGAACAGATGAAAAAGATTGGGATGTCTTGAAAAGGATACAAATTTGATATGATTTGTCAACATTTAGAGGAAAAGTGAACAATTCAAATCAGTGTTACATAAACACAAGCAAATTGGGAGAATACAACTAAAATAAAACTGGTAGAATTAGCCCATGAGATGGGCACTGCAAGTAGAATATCCAATGATCGCGACTCTAGATGCAATTTGCATTTTCTGAAAAACCGAACCATAACAAATATCAGCCAATTCCCTTCAAACGAATGAAGAAAATCGCTAGCATTTGTCATTGGGTCTAATCTTCAGAAACTACTCGATATTAGAGAAAATGGCAGAGCCAGTTCCAATTCTAAAGTCGAAACCATAGGATAAAAATACAAATAAATAAGGATTTCAAATAGCTTTGGAAGCTGATAATCCTAGACAAAATAAAACATCGAGGAGACAAGTTTACAATGCAATTTTCCAGAAAAAATGCAATTTGAATTGTAAACCGTCATCCTTCAACTCCTACAAACAATCCCTCAAAAATGATTGACAAAATACGGGTTATTCCTTTTCTGAGAAATTGAACAAAACCCGTCTAAAATCTAAAACTATAAAGAAAACAAATCATAAAAAAACTTATCTCATCATTATTATCAAAATAACCACAAGAAAGTGGCACAGAAATGATGTAACCTAGCAAAACTAGAGTATATGTAGAAGGATAGAAAATCAACGAAAATAGAGAAGATAGTATGGCTATTAGAAAAAATGAATGGGGAAATTTTATTATACGAACAAGAGAAGGGGTCACAAACCTGGTTGAAATACAGCACTCGATTGGTGTTGTCCGAGTCCGGTGTCCGTCAGTCATCCTCATCTAGTAGTGAGTGCGATGGTGATAGTTGGCATTGTTGTTCTGCGACTGCTGGGACGACTGGCGATGGCTCATGTGGTGAGGCGGGCGCGGAAGCATCTGAATCAGAGGCAAACTTGTAACTTTTCCGAAAATCTTAAGCAAGTTTGCGCTTCCAATGTAATACTTTTGCCCGGTGTATTACTAGCAAGCCTGGTAGGAAGAGAATATTAAAAATTCAAAGTCAAAGTCGAAACAAAATACAAAGCCTTCTCTTCCGAACGAAATTTCGGTTCTCACGAAATCGAGGGAGAAGTTTTGCGTGGTCTTGATGAATTATCAACTTTTGGGATGGGGATATTCTCTTAAAACAGGTCTTCAAAATTCACCCAAAACCCTAATCTGGCTAAAACGTTGTCTGCAAGTTTTCGTTGTTCTGTCGCCTTTCGTAAACTTGCTTTCCTCCAAAGTTCTTGCCAGATTAGTTACCGTTGAATTCAATTTTACTCCATCCATTCAGAAATCCACCAATTTGGCAACCTTTGTCTGGAAAACAAATTTATTGAACTTGAACAAAATCAACAAAAATAAGGAAAAACGACAACAAAGTAGCCAAGTTAATGAGTCTAACAATGAGACTCAGATATCTCAAGATATTATAAGATTTCCCTAAGCAGGATAACATTTCTAGGTAAGCAGAATAATGAATTATCGGTTTTGCAAGAATTTTAGAGAAAATTTGGATAATTCATTTCAACAACTGAATCGGACAAAGCAAAAAGGAACGTAGCAAAGTGACATAGGAATTTTAGTAATTTTGAATTATTTGACAGGCAGGAGGTTGAAGTGAGATGAAAAATGTTCAACTCGGAACCAAAACCAGTGGAAAAATCAATATTGGTGTTTCAAGTTTTGCAAATTGCAAATTCAAGAAGAAAAAATTAGAGCAACTTAGGAAATTCGTTCAATTTCCAACAACAAAATGGCAAAATGCTTGAATTTGAGAAGATTTGATTTGGATTGTTGAAAATCGAAACGAGAAATCGAGCGTTTCAAGAATAAGTGATTGCGCTGATTCAAACGAAGATGATGGGGATTTAGGGTTTTAGGGGAAGAACTTCTGCTGATTGTCACTGGCGCTGTTGGGAGGGGTGAGGAAAGTGTTGCGAGTGGACGGAGAAAGAGGGGAGGGCAGAGACAGGAAAGAGCGAGGGACAGACGGAGAGGGAAGAGGGCCCTGCTGCGACGGAGACGAGAAGGGGAAGTTGAAGGAAGTGGTAGGCACGACGTAGTGGACTTGGATGGGAGGCCTGGCAGTCATGTGGCGGGAGAGGGTGTTGTTGTTATTGTTGGCCTGTTTGTTCCTGTGGAAAGGAACGTGACAAACCTTGGTCTGATCGCCCATGCGCACCAGCGGCTTGTGGTTGCTGCGCTTCGAGTTCAGCCTCTCGTGAATCGCGTCCCAGCAGGCGTAGCAATAGTACTGAAAAATGGAAACTCATCACAAATATATGAAGACGATTAGAAAGGTTCCCAATTAATGACTGTGGACAGCAATAGTGGAAATCTCATTCAAAAAGAACTCCCCCGCGTTCACTTTACTCCTGGGATAAATGTCAGTATGAAAATTTAGATCATCAAGGAATGTGTTCCTTCGAATGCTCAAGCTTCATTGGATTCTTGTAAAAGTTGCACGCCGCATACATCCAAAATTTAAAAAAACAAAAAATGAATAGGGAAACGACCCGGTAGTGAATTAGTTGTTCAGAAAAGATTTTGAAGATGCGCTCAATTTTCATCGATATGCGGCTTTTAGAAGCCCGTTTTTTCCGTGCTAACCTGCAAACAGCCGACATCCCCGCAGAAATAGGGCGCATATCTGTTCTCGCACCTCTTGCCGTCGCACTCGTCGCAGTACTGCTCGTCCAGCACGTACGGCTTGATCTCCACCTGAACAGATTCCAATTGTATTGCGTTTTGCTCAAATGTCTCTCAACCGACTATCAACTGTTCATTTATTTTTTTCTTTGGCTGCCTCTCAACGAACACACACACACACACACACACCCTTTTCTGACTGTCCGAATGGAAGACGTTGACGTATCGGCCAGCAATCGCGTGGACGAAGGCAGCCGTGGTGCTGAACGTGACTCTGGCGGCACCTTTCGGGTACTTCAGCTCCGGATCGATGTCGATGCCCACGTAGGCCACACTGCCGTAGATCTTCTCCAAGCACTCCGCCAATTCCTCTGGAAAAAGGCAGTTATTTTACGCATGGAAAACCCATCAACAATTTGCATGAGCACGGGATTATCTTTCGAAATTCGGAATTTTCAATTTGTTCAACTGCAAACATGCATGATTTCATATCTGTTGAAGATGTTTGGTAAAACTCATAAAATCATCAATAGTCATAAAAAGAAACTCACGAGCACGAGTGGGTCTCGGAACTCCGCCAATGAAGACGGTGCGACGCGGGTCGAGCTCCATCTTGGGATGCGGCACGAAGTCGATGTCGGAGAGTCTCCACGGGCGAATCTGAAACAACGAATTGTATTTCACGATTTAAACGTGTGCATGAGCATTTTTACTATTTTAGATCTAGAAATGCAAAGTATTTGCACTCTGCTTGTTCATGAGCAACTCCTTCAGATCGGCATTTTCCCCTCCTTTACCTGAACAGGCTTGTCCCGCATGGTGGGGCTGGAGACGAAGAGGTAGTATCGATCGCCCTCCATGTGACAGGCCTTGACGAGTCTCTGCACGGCCAGCTCCTCCTCGAACACCAGGAACACGTAGCCCGTCATCGAGCGAGCTGAACGAGCATCTTATCTTTCTAGTTCCCGCAGATTATATAATTCACGACTTCTTGTCGAAGGGTGGTGGTGGTGCGCGCAGCTTCATGATATTAATGATCGTGTTAATGTAAAGTTTTCGAAAAGTGTGGGCAATGTTTCGAATTTGTCAAATTCAACTAGCATGGGCCACAGAAGATGTGCTATCGAGAGAAAGAGTGATTGATTTCCCTTTTCTACTTCTTCTTGTGATTCTATTTGCGGATTTATACGGGTAATGTTGGAAAAAAAAAAGTCAACCAATGTCAGTGTATCACAAATTTCTCAAGTTGCACCCCGCTCCTGTCGTCTTCCAACTTCATCACAAACCAACCAGTTTTGTGCCCCCCGCCACCCATGAGCTGATTCATGATGTCGTCATCGTGCAGCACGTTGTTGCGATTCGCATTCTCCGGGCGTCTCGGCCAGTCGACCACCACGTTGCCGAACACTTGGAAAGTCGAGTAGATCTCTTCTGAAAAAGTTAATAATATAATAACAAACTCAAAGGCAATTCCCTAATCTCCAACTCTATGGAGGGTGTTTTTTTTTGCAACCAAAGGACATTTCATTTTCATTTTTCTTTTCCAAAAATAAATAATGAGGTGGTCAGCGACTCGAAAACGGAGGAGAATGAGTTCGTGCTTGCGAAAGTTCTCTGCATTTGACTGGCATTCCTGATCTTCTTCTGCCTACCCGAAGTGATGTCGATGGGCAGTCCCCCGACGAACACCTTCCTCGCGTAGATTTCCTCCTGGTGCTCGAATTTGAGCAGAGTCGACGGCACTCCCGGACTGACGCGCGGGGGACGCAGCAGCGAACTGAAGGTAACGATGTTTTAGAAAGCGAATCAAGTATTCAGACAAGGTTCATGAGCATCTGGCAAAAATATTTCATTGTAGAAGATGTCAGAAAGCATGTCTTTAGCTCGTCCTAATCAGTAAATTAGTAGTTAGATCCACGAAAGACTGGGAGCGCTCTCAATGTTAGCCTTTAATTTTGGAAAAAAAAGCTCAGTCATTCATGGGTCCGGCCACAAATTCATCATTGCCTTCGGAAACCGCAAGACATAGGCAAAATAAGGTAGAAAAGAGAAGTGATGTAAGCAAACTTCTCAAAGCGTGATCCGCAAAAACAGTATATATCTCATCGAGAAAGAAGAAGATATGATCTTTCCTCTCTCGATATGTGATACTATATTTTTTCTGCGAGTTGTGTTTGAGAAATCTGAGTGCAAGGCATCTTCCTCAATGTCCAGCATAAGTCTCGCGATTTCCACGTTTCAATCCCTCTTACCTAGTGGCGAGACCGAGCGAGGACGGGACGAGACTGGAGAGGTGGTGGGAAGACTGAGCGACCGTAGTGGAGATCGGGGGCGGGGCGGAGATGGGCGGGGTCAGGCCGAGATTCGACAGCGACAGCGACACTGTGTCCATGTCCAGGAGCGAAGCTGAAAAGTGAAATCCCTTTCTTCTAAAAATGCTCATTTCTTGATTTTGGAAAATTGAGAGAAAAGTACAACTCTTTTTGTTCAGTATGTCCTAGAAGACGAGAAAATTTAGAATTTCCCTGAACCATCCAAAAGACTGACTGGGAATTGGCGGAGGCAGTCCGTAGGGATTCTGCATGAGCTGACGCGCCAGGTTGTTGTACGAAAACGAGCTGCTGTGCATTCTGGTTTGTGGACCTGCAACAGAGTGAAATCGTGTTAGAAAGCGAGAAAATCACAAAGACTTGCAATATCTTCGAACCGCGGCTAACCTCGCATGAAAAGTGTGCCTTGTCGAGAGAGGGAAAAAGAGCATACTTTCTTTTCGTCTTTCGAAAATATGCACTATCTCGTTTCACGCGGTTAACCGCACGGTTCAGACGTTGAAAGTCTGATTACAAAATTACGACAGAATCGATGACGGAAAGCCTTCAAATGAGAAAAGCATCAAATTTTAGAAGTTCGAGAAGAAAGACGAAATTTCGAAAAGCAAAAATACAAAAATCTGCACTTGGAATTCAGGAGCAACAATCTTGGAAGCATTTATGAATTTCATGACTGATTTCAGAGTCGCCAGAATTTCGAACAAACGATTTCTAGAAAAATTCCCAAGAAAAGTGAAATTAGACAAATCCTAAAACCGAAATTTGAACATTTCTAGAAAACTGGCATATCGTCAGGTTCATGAATGCTCAACTTCGTGAACAATGCTCGAAGGATTTCTAGACCTTTGGCAATTTTTAGGAAAAAATCACGAAAACGGGGCGGGAGAAGTGGTAAATGAGCAAGTGTCGAAAATCACTGTGCGCGGAGAAGAACGAACTGTCTTTGTCTCTCGTTTTCCCTCACTATTCTCCACTTTCGTTGTCTTTACGCTTACGGCAACTTGCCGCATTTGCCGTTTTCTACCGCTGCTGGCAACGAATTACCTCTACTATATAATTTAGTAAGCATTTTCAAGGAAGGCCAATTTTCAAATTTTAATTTCAAGATCAGATTCCCAGGTCGACTACCCTAATCGATTATGGAGATTTCAAAAAATAGCCGAAATTGGCATAAAATCGATTTCTCAAAAGTGCATATTTTATGTTCAAATGGGGCTCATCCGATTCAGAATTATTCGTGATCAGCTTATGTTAACATACCCCTCGAAAATATCCATTCTAAAGTGAGTTATTTCGGAAAGTACGGTAATTAGTGGTCATCTTCGAAAAACGAATTGCGCCATGAGAACTAGTGTGAAAACCTGAATAGCGTATGTGAGAATCAGCCCTATTTGCAAACCGCTGCCTATATGGACTTTGCTAAAACTTTGAGTTTTCCTGACATCCACTCTTTAAGTCTGACTGCTTGGAAATTTACAAAAATAGACAATTCCTTGATGAGATCTTATCAATAAATGCCAGTTTGATTTTTGGTTAAATAAATTTGAATTTTAAGAATGTCTTTGCTAAATAACGAGCGACAGATGTTAATTATAATGGTTCGATGATAGAAAAATGTCTGATTAATTCTGGGGAATCTGCATAAAAATTGGCAATTAAAATAGCAGATATCTGAATTTTTTTACGAGTTAACCTTTCCTTTTCTATCTACTATAAAATAAAAATGTCTTATTTTCATTATAAATTTATTGACTCAATGTCTAATTATTCCAGTACATTATATGATTCCGTTCTATACACAAAGGTCTGTTGAATATGAAAAATGTGAAAGAAATTAATTTATTTGAGCGGTAAAGGTCGAATTGAAAAAGCAAAGAAAAATTCCTCGAGGAAATTATCAATGAATTTTCGAAAGTTCTGGTAAAATGGAACATAGAGCTTCTACAAATTATGAAGAATCGCTTCTTGATGATAGATCGTGCGACAATCATTCCACGGAAATGTCAAAAATGGTCAGACTTCGCTGTTAACAGATTACCGACATCATACCGTATCACGATATTCTTCATAGTTTTAAGGAACTCATAAGAGACCTTGATACATATCTCATAGACAATGATAAAATACTTTGTGTATGGAATTACTGTTTTAAAACTCGCATGATGAGCAGGAACGTTGGCGATGCACTAAGATGGTGCACCGCAAACAACCTTAATGATGAGTTGTGCACGATTTCACCATATGACCTATTAATTTTTTGAACTAGCAGATAAATCTTAACGCAGGTGCAATTTTTAATTATCTAAAAAGTATCTTCTAAGTGAGTACTATAAATATAAAGCTGATTGCCTAAGCAATGTCTTGCACTGTTATTCGATCCATTTCAAGTTTTCCTATTTTTGTTTCGAAAGCGCTACCCTTTCTAAATCGTACTGTATTGAGATCATTTTCTCAAATTGTTATTCTACGAATTTATTATTATCATTAGAGAGATAATTCGCAGAATCGAATGGATTCATGCGATTGGGTTATCCCTAATACAACGGAGTATGATTTTTGTGAAGGTGAATTAATTTTTCAGTTTACTTATTCTTACATACTATTCTGTATTGTTTTTTTTTTTATAAACCTCGGTAACGATTTACTATTTTAGAAGTTTTAACATCAGATACATTACTTTTTCGATCCATCATTACATGGAAAACTACCATACTTCATCGAGATCTATTTGGTATAGGTTAGTTAAATAGTTTTATATCGATGTTATCTTCAAAAAATAAATTCATCTATAGTGTATCAAATCATGGTCATTTTCTATATCATCTTATTAGTGCCGATTTTTATCGATATATTTATGGTGTATCGGTTATTTCGAAAACATGGAAAGTTTTCACAATTCGAAAAATTAATAGTCATCTTACTCATTCTAACTATATTCTATTATATCGATTTAGTGATATATGTAAGTTTTATACCATTGTTATTTTTATAATTCAATTTTCAATATATGCATTGAAGCATCATAATACTTTAGTTTTCGCTTATGATCTGTTCTAAAGTTTTGCTCTTTTGCTGCCTATCTGATAGCACATTCGAGGTAACGTAATTTAAACTTTTAGCCACGTATATCAATCAGTATTTATCTACAGTTTAAAATATCTACGTTGCTACAGAAAAGTCAACATTTTGTGAAATAGTATGGATCGTATTATTGTAGTTTTCCATACACTATTTCGCAATAATGTCTCTATTTTTCTGTCGCAACTTTTCCAAATAACTATAAAATATCACTTGATTTGAACTTTATTTAACATATAAAGTTGACTTAAATCTAATATAGTTAAAATTTTGCATTGACAACTGACAAATGGAATTGTAGGTGTTATTGCGTCATTTATTTGGTACTCTTCAAGGTAATTATTTACTGATGCCTATAAGATTCGTTTCGACTGAAGCTACGATATACAGAGCTAGGGCATTTTCACTGTTAGAAATTCTTCCGCATGCATATGTCAGTTTAGATACAAAATGATTCAATTTAGTTGCCGTAGCGAAAAAATAACTAAGCTATTTTCCATTATATTTTGGACATTGGTCGGATTTCATATTATTTTTGGCTGTATCCCTGAACTAATTTCTCTTACAATTCATTTATTGGACGAATATCGAATTGTTGATATTGTTGATATAATTTATATACGATATCTAATGGCTCTTGATCAATGGATTGTAAGCTAAACGGATAATATCAAAATAAAAATGATTATGTAGATAACTTTTAGATTCTTTACAATACGAGAGTTCCGGTCATAGCAAGTTGTGCTCAGACGATAATTAGCATTGCCGCGTTTATTTATCTAAAGCGACGTTTTGATTCGAATGGCAATCTGAGTCAAAATATAAGAAATGCTGAACGACGTTTAAATCGATGGATAATGGTGTATGTAAGTCAGCCCGGTCAATGTTGCACCATATTATGTTGAAAATGAATATGTATAACGTTTAGATTTCATGCGAGGTGGTAACAAATAATTTAATTATCTTTGAATTATACGACTATTTTTGCTTTGTTTGGGACATTCAAAAACAGGAATCTAGAAGTAGGATGTTCTCTTAATCTTTTATCTTCGATATATTAAACATCCTGTACAAAATTAATTATGTTTTCGTTGTAATAATTTTCCATATGTAATGAGTCTGTTAAGAGGACGAATCTCTGTATAAAGAGATTCGATATCTTATAAAACACTCTTATTCCAAAGAACGATGATATCGAAAAAGTTTTTTTGAAGCAATGAAAAGTGTTCACGATTCAACGAAAAATAGCATAAAGTAGCTAGTTTCATAGCTTCAAAATTGGAAGTTTTAGAGAAATTACTAGAATTTTTAGATATATGTTTCACCTTTGGATCTTCGTTAGAAATTCTGATGAGTCGTATAGCCGTAAGCATTATCAATAAGCAATTTTCATATTAACTAACAAAGGAAATGGAAGATCTTTTTTGCCAACATATATCCTGAAAATATGACTAAGAAATCCTAAAGAAACGTTCTAAATAGTGAATCCTTCGACCTTACCATTATTTATATAAACGATAATCATTTTTTGCGTCGGATAGGAGGCACATGAATGTCACTTTGAATTTTGAGAATAGAACTCGGCCAATCATGCCTTAAGGAACCAAAATACCCCTTTCGTGTTATGTGCTCAGAAAGAGCAGCTGTAAAATTAGGAATTTTTTTTCTGAATAAACCTTGAGCAGCACTTTTCTAACATAAGAAATGGGTCCACACTAGAATAAGCTAAATTTTCCATCAAAAAGCATTTAAAAAAAAAAAAAACTTTTCAGAACAATTATATGCCTTTTTACCAAGTTGGACCATGCCTCCAAATAATTACCCTGTTTTTCTTAGTGAGAGGATTGACCAAGGTAGTTTATGTACATATGCATGCAAAAGAAAAGGGACAATTTTAGAAGAACAACACTACTACATCAACAACTAAGAAACAATTAGTCAAAGTTATTAAAATTACACCTCATCGTTCGGAGCAACTGCACCCGGATATATTTTCTCATCAAGCGCCAACAAACTGATCTGAAATTATGGTAAAATGTGAAAAGACGTTCTATATGTATAGGCAAAGTTTATACAGCTCACGACTGCTTAGTTCCTTTTTTACTTGAATTGATTTATTCATCTTACTTTGTTAATTCAAATGCATTCTAAAAACTTGTCTAATTTGTCGAATGTTCAGTAAAACATTGCTTTATTCATTCTGTTCGAAGATAGCTGATATCAAAGTGTAGCATCTTATTCTGTAAGATAAAATTCATGCATTACTGGTGTCAGAATACAGTCTACGCACACCAATTATCCTATTAAACCACTTTGGAGATATCTGAGAATTCAGATCAATTGTAATTAAAACAATACTATTACTTACAAAGCACTAATTTGAATGAAGAAACTCCGTCGAAAACAAGCTAGTTTTAATAGACTAATGTGTCTATATTCTGATCATTAACCGATTTCGATCATGTTTTATACCGGGTTCAGATTTTGGATCTAGAAAAAATCTGCAAATAACAATGTAGGGCTCCATTTTTGAGAAATTAACGCACATTTGTATGCACGAATTAGACCGAAAAAATGTCGCTCCTTTGTCAGCCCTCACAATCAGGACTCCTAGATTGCACTCAAGTCCAATGATTATCGCAGCCAATTTTAATCTTCCATCATTTTAAAATCGATACTCAAAAAATCTCATTTTATTACCTGATAATCTATGGATTAAATGCTGTCCAATAAAAAAGAATCATTCAACTTGGTTCAGAAATAAGAAAGTTATGAATTTTTTCCCGAGATCGGATATTGAAATTTGTCAGGCTATCGTAATCCACTACAGTAATTGATTTTCGAAAAACAAATCATACCATGATCATCAGCGTGGAAAACTATAAAATATGTGAAAATCAGTCAAATCGACGGACCCCTGGAAACACCGATTTTGGTCCTTACTGACATTCACTTAAAGTACGAGGTTCTGATGCAAACAATTTTTCGAAATAGAAATTTCGCCTCAACTCTAGATGGCATGACCAACCTTGTTCTTGTCCGTTGCTATCTTTCGATTCTACTGCCGACCCTGAGTCAGTATCCTGCCGCCTTCTTATCTCCATTTGGCTAGGCGAAGGTCTACGTAGACGAGGCATCGTTCAGATTAGCTCGTCTGAAATGAAAAAAATCTTCGAAATACCAAAATCATGCAGACTTTTCGAAACAATCTTGAAATTGAAATTTTAGCATTTTACAAAATTATCAAGCTCACTATCGGCGTTGCTAAATGTGAGTGATAACAATCAAAGCTTTCAAGAGGCAGGCTTACATCACTAGAATATGAGAAATAACAAATAAGAACGAAAGCAGGAAAAAAAATTGAAAAAGTTCGAAAATTCGAGTTACGAAGATTTTCTAAAGTCGATCGATTGAAAAACTGCCGGTCAATTTCAGTAAATGCCATAAATGCCGGTCAATGCCAGTAAATGTCAGCGAATGCCAGTGAATGAGAATCGGCAATTCGTCGGCAGTTTCTCGCGAGAAACTGCCGATCCGTGCCAGTCGGCAAAAAAGTGCGAACATCGACAACCGTCGGTGCGGATAGGCAGTTCTTACGCTGAGGACATCCAAAAGTAACGAGGAAAAATTGTTGTAACTGAAATAAATATTCCTTTAATCAGGGTTGTACGAACTGACCTGAACTTCGAATTGTCTGGAAGTCCAGTTCAACTCAAGTTCGATTTTTTCGAACTTCAGACAG
Source organism: Diploscapter pachys (assembly GCA_002287525.1). Taxonomy (NCBI): domain Eukaryota; kingdom Metazoa; phylum Nematoda; class Chromadorea; order Rhabditida; family Rhabditidae; genus Diploscapter; species Diploscapter pachys. The sequence goes on from LIAE01009660.1 coordinate 19,183, forward strand.
CCCTGATCCTGTCATTTACTCTCCATTGTTTGCGACAATGTCATTGCCAGAAAATTTTATTTATTGTTTTAAATGCGATCGAATAAACTCCAGAAAAGCGATAAATAATTGATCAACTTATGTTAACACACCCCTCGAAAATATCCACTCTGAAGTGAGTTATTTCGGAAAAGAGTAATTAGTGGTCATTTTAGAAAAACAAACCATACCATGGGAATCAGAGTGAAAAACTGAGCAATATATGTGAAAGCAGCCCGATTTACAAACCCGTTTATACCCCTTTGCTAAAACTTTGGTTTTTGCTGACATTCATTCTTAAAAAAATTAAGTAATCATTGAAAAATGACAAATAGGACATGGAGAACACGAATCTGAGGTCCGTTTTCAAAAATTTTGTTCGGTAAGCTCAGGAAAATGAGGTAAAGTTGAAAAAAGCTTTGCACAAAAATACCCCCATCAATCAAACTGGAAAACGCTTTTTCATGAGATAAAAAATGTATGTGAGCACGCTTCCATCCTCTTTCCAAAAGAGAGACACTTGGCTAGAAGAGAGAAAAAGATTTTGCGCTCTGGCTTTACTCGTCGCTTACGGGACTAGCGTCAAGTTTTATTCCCGTTTCTTTATTTTTCGATTTTTTCGTTTTAAATTGTCCAATTATCAATTTTTCGTGATTAGTTGACTAATTATCGATAATTTCAGGAGGCCTCGCTCACTGCCGCTTCCAACCGCCGCAGAAAAACTTATCTAATTTTCCAGGTTGGGGCAGGTCTGTGGCGGCTGGAAACATCCTTATAAGCGACAGTGAGCGAGGCCTCGTGAAATTATCGATAATTAGTTAGCTAATCACGAAAAAATAAGTAATTAGGCAATTAAAACGAAGAAATCGAAAAAACGGACGAAAATAAATGGCGAATTTGGGCTCTCCAAGCGACGAGTAAAGCCAGAGCGCAAAATCTTTTTTTCTCTTCTAGCCAAGTGTCTCTTTTGGAAAGAGGATGGAAGCGTGGTGAGGAAGATGGCAATAAAAAATTCAAGAATAGTAATAATAATAAGATATAGTGTAGGAATTTCAAGAATAGGTAAAAACCTGCCAGTAGGGGCAACGAGAAACGTATACGAACCGAAGAAAGCGCAGATCAACTCGACCCAATTAGCCTAAACTAGAGAAAATTAGTATGTAAAATAATTACAAGCTAAATTAGAGAAACTAGAGGTGCATTAAAGTTTGTCATTGACTTGATAGTGTTTAATACCTTGCTTTAACTCGTATTGCTTCAACACTCCGTTAATACAGTAGGATGATGTAACAATAAGAGTTACAACGCTTAGAAGAGACTGAATAGGGTACTGCAAGTATCCGACGAAGTAAAAATCATAGAAAAAAATAGATCCAAATAAAATAGCTGTTAGGGTGAGACCTCCAAGAATAGAAAGGAATATTCGTCGCCATTTCTACAAATTTTATTGGTAAGCACACATTTTATAGTTGATTGATTTTAAGTTTGACAAATTTAGGGGAGTCTCGTTAAAAATCCTATTTTCTTCAAATTTCTCTCAAAAATCATCAATAAAGACTCACACGACGATTAACTCCTGAATTTAGGCCTTGACGTTCAGAGTGATGATCTTGCCTGAAAAGGCAATTGTTAAGCTAATGTGAAAACCAGACATTAAAGTTGATCCCATTTTTGCGACACTGACACTGCAGTGTCAGTATCAAATACTTGAATGTCTGGTTGTATGGTTTTAGAGATTATCAAATATTTGGTATCTTACTTTTACAAGCATTTAAAAACTGAATATTGAGAAATTCTTTCGAGTCTAATATAAATTTAAAATTTATTTTAGTAGTTCCAAACATTGCATTTTCGAAAACGAGTAAAATTCACATATATGCATGGCTCATAGAAAAAGACACCAGAACACCGGGTGGAAAAAGATACCGGCTTTTTTCTTTTCTTGCTTCCACATACTATTTCTTAGAAAAGCCGGCGTCTTTTCCCACCCGGTATCCCGGTCTTTTTCTAGGAGCCGTAGAATGAAGCTGCAATTCAAAATAGATAAATTTCATACAATTAATAATTCAAATAAATTCTATCTTTTACCAGTCAATCAATATAAAATGAAACATAATCTCCTCTAATAAAAATTCAGATGAATCAAATATGTTTCAACCGTCTCTTGTAAATTTGATCCTGGAAGCTGAGCATGTTATCAAATTAATACACGACAGCTTTTTAAAATACTGGAAATTTCCAAATCAACTCAAAAATGAAAGGATTCTACATTTTTTTCTTTATATTTCCGAAAAACTTACCGAGTTGTTTGAGATTCGACTCGACTCTGAGCTGCTCGATCAGAGACTGCACCATGTAGATGACATTCGTGCGTTGCTCTTCCTGCTTCCATCTCAAACATCTCTATTTTCCATAAAGAATAAAATTGAATTTTTATCGACTTCAAAATTGCTTCAAAGTACTTTCTTTCGAGATTAAAACGATGTCTTTTTTTGTAAATAAATAAAACTTCATTTTTTTAAATCTGTAATTTTCACCGTACCTTTCCGGATCGGCCTCGAAAATGCGACAGATGACCGAGATGAGCAGAGGCTCCTTGTTGAACGGGCGGGTCGTCTCTCGGTTGACTGTGCACAGCGCAAACAGTGAAGGGAAGTTGGCCAAAATCTGAAAATTTTAATTGTTTTTCTTTCATTAGAAAAATAAACAAATTCGATCAGGAAGAATTTGAAAAGGGTGTTCGTTTTCGGCATCACAAACTCATGCTTATTTGCAATCGAAAACAACGCGATCAGCCATTTCCTCTTTGCGCTGTTTTCTCCCTTCGAAAAAGAGCTGTTATTTTATTTCTTTTCATCTCTCCTAGTCTATATTTTTCCAACTCTGCGTTTACAATTTTTTTGGCTGTGAAGAAACATAATTCTGTGCTTATACCTTGTTGACGACTGGCACGATTCCCGAATTGACGAGGGAGTGGGAGAGCAGACGGTAGAGCACCTCGGGCGGATTCAGCAGCAACAGCCAGTAAAGCTAAAAGAGTTTATCATGCTCAGCGAAAATACTCAAAATTAATAAAATTCCAAGGTTTTCCGAAAGAAGCCTACTTTGTCTCTGTGCTGATCGAGCTGGCCCTCGTCTTTATTGACTGTCTGATGGTCGGGTAAGTTCTTGATCAAGTCCGTCAGTTCGGCAGAGAAGTCCTGAAGATATTTCTTATGGACACATAAATAAAATTTCAAGCATTTTGAGAATTCTGAATTTTCTGAAATCCATGATGAAAACTCTCCAAATTTAGTCAATAATAGATTTTATAAGAATCGCGAGGTTTGATATAGTCCGACCAAGTTTGATCAAAACGGTAAGTTTCAATATTTTTGAAGCCTACTACATAATTTGGCCAAACAACAAGCTGATAAGATTTCTCGAATTTCTATTCATCTTATCTTCTTTCGAGAATGTTCAATTATTAGTTCTGCAACTTACACTGAAGTGTCTGTCGAGGGCCTGGAAGGAGTTGTCCTTCATCTCGATGTACTTCTTGCAGAGAGCGCCCATTAACAGGTCCTTGTGCAGCAGCCCGAAATGGTCGGTGAACTTCTTAGCCAACATCAGCAATTCGACCAGCTGCTCGTTATCCACGGCCAGGTGGATCGCATCAAAGGCAGAAAGGAATCTAAAAATTTAACTTTTTTAGAAATTCATTTTTCAATTCTCTTAAGTTTCAAAAGAACCTAACGTGAAATATTTTTCGGGAGCTTTGATTCCGATATCAGATGTCTTATTATTTTTTTTTAAATCCTAAACATTCTCCCAAATTTCATGAAATATGTTTCAATCTTGGTTCAAGAATTCACATTTCTATAACATGCAATATTGATTCCTTATGCTTCTCCATAGGGAAAATCAAAGGAATGTTCTTTAAATTCTCATAGAATACGTTTTGATTCAGAAAGGTTCATTTTCTGCTTACTTCTGAATGATGTTGTCCTTCTGTTCGTGAGTCAGCTCGATCTGTGCCTCCCAGGTCCTGATTCTCGACACCACAGAGCTGTCGAATTTGGCTGTCAGAGCGACTGTGTTCAGTTGCTGAAACAATACAAATCAGTTTCTAAAAAATGAAACTTGAACAATTTTCAAACTATGTTTCAAACAAAACACAAACTTTTCCAGATTTTTACAAGTTGGCCAATAGAAGAAATTAACTCATCAAAATGTTCCTAAAAGTCTTCAAAATCAGTTCTAAGATGAACTTTGTTTCTTCTGTCTCAAATATCAAGCAAATTTTGAGAAAAGCTCAAATTTTCTTTAGAAAATTCAAATATTTTTCACCACCTGCTCGAGGAGGTCGTAGAAGGAGGGTTTGGCGGCTCCCGGTTCTAGCTGTGTCTGAGTGGTGTTCGTCGTCTGGACTTGTTCCTCCTCTTCCTTCTGATCGGTTGGCTCGCCATCGACATCTTCCCCCTGTTCCCCCGACTTTCTCTCCTCGCTTCCACTCGCCTCTGCCTCGTCTTTCTTCTCCCTTTCTGCAGTTTCTCCAGTTTCTTCCCCGTCTTCGTTGCTCTGAAGAATTACCAACTTTTTTTTTCCTTCAAATATCTCTAAAACTTGTAAAAGGGGAGATTCTTCAGGGTTCGCTTTTGCCTGGACGATTTTCGATTTGGCATTGCCGCTGACTCCCTGCATGCTGCTCTGACCGTCGTCGTCAGCCTTGCCCGACTTTTCATTCGTGGCCTGGCTCTGCAAAGTACAAATTAGTAGTCTTTTTTAATACTACATTAAAAATCCCCGATCATTTTATCACAAAAGTCAAAAATTTCACTTTCATTATTGCCGTGTTCTGAAAGAAAAATATTTCCATGTTAATTGATTTGTAATAAGGCTGCTCTGGATATTTAGAAGGTTTTGCTTGACTGTTTTCAAAATAATGCAAATTTTCTCATTTCTAAGATCGTCAGATTCCCACTTGTTCTAACAGCTTGTCCGAGTCGGTCTGTTGCTGCTCTCCCTGACCGTGCTCCATCTGTCCAGTCTGTTTGCCCTCGTGCTGGTCGTCTTCCACTGCCTTCTCCACTTTCTGCTTCTCAGTGTATTCTGAAACTTCAAAAATTAGCATTTTTGCTGGGAAGAAAGTCTTCTTTAGTAGATATCTTTTGTAAATGTCAGACTTTTTCCATAAAAAAGGGAAGATCGACATTGACAAAATAAAACGACAACTTTTATAGATAAAGGCTCAAAAATCGGCTGCCTTAAATCTGCTCCATAGCTAAATGCTAATATCCTCAATCATCATTCAAGTAAAAATATGGCTAAAATTCAAAAATTAGAGATTTGCAGAGTGGTCGAGTTGCGATCTTTATCGATGCAAAGTGACCGAGCAAAATCCAAAACAAATCGATACTTGTTGGCCTTTTTCGATTGGCATCGGAATGAGAAGAATTCCCGCATCATGTAAGCGAACATGAATGCGCTATAAAAATTGGTGATTTTAAAAATGAGGCCGAATTCGAGATTAGAGTCGCGAATAAAAATTGTCTGTAACCATGGAAAAGCAATATACAGGTTTGCGCAAAGATGGTGCTTTTCGAGAAAAAAAAATAGAGAAACAGCGTGTCATTTTAAGATGGTAGTGAGAAAAAGAGTGATAGACAAAATCGCCGGGTCAGGCAAATGGGCAAGTTTTCTGACCAGCGAAAATTAGGAAAATCAACACCAAAAATTCAAAATGATGGAAAAAGGTGCGATTTAGCATTTAAAAAGGGTAAAATTTGAGTGGGCTAGTGGATGGATGATGTGCTAGAGAGCCCATTATGAATGACAAGTCCGTCGCAGTGCCTTTCGCGAAAGGGGACTCGCAAAACACATCGTATCCCCATGCGTTGCAACTTCCATTGTAAGGAGAATTTTTCACACGAAATTCCCATTTTCACCCAGTTTTTTTCTGTCGAAATTTCACAATTATCCACTAATTAATGGCAATTAGTGCTGATTATGATTAGATTATCGATTGTTAAGTGGGAATTTGCTCTTTTATCTAGTTTTTTTTAGCGATTTCTAGGCGATGATTGGAAATTTAAACATTTTTATGATTTCCTTCGACAACTTTTAAAATTATCGATAATTAGAGAAATTTGGACAGAAAATAAAAAATAATGAGTGAAAATGGGAATTTCGTGTGAAAAATTCCCCCCTCCTCCCTTCTCTTTCCTTTCATTCGCCCTCTCTTTGATTGAATTTTAACTACGCGTTTAAACGCAGAGTACGCTGTAAAAACTCTCAGTCGTTGTACGGATAGCGGGACGTGCGCGCTGATGTGTCCTCGAAACTCGTTCTGCTATTTGATTGATTTAGAAAAGTTTCATTATTTCCTTCAAGCTTTCCCTAAATTTTCCCAAATTTATGCCGAATCCTTCTACGTTTCTTTCGTTCAACTATTCCTATAGAAATCGCTGAACTATTGCTGATTTGTAATATCTTGAAACAATTGTCAAACAAAGCGTTCAGGGTGAATGTCATTCGAATCGCTGCAGACCTCGTTGCCGCCGTCAGTGGCGCGCGGCTGGAACGACCCGCCTCCGATCAACCCGAATGCGCCCTCGGCACCCGACAGTGCCAATCGACTCGCCCACATGCGCAAGCGGATCGTCGATCCATCCATCAATGTATGTATAATTTTATGACCATTTCTTGGAGAAGTTTGACTGCAGAGAGACTGATTTCGTAGCTAGGTGCACGTAAATTCGATACGTCTGATGAAGAGCATAAGTTCTCAAAATTATTTGAATGAAAAACAGTACAGCGCAAGAAAAAGAGGAAACTAAATCAGACACAGGGAGGATTTGAGTCAAGGCGCTGATGGATTTCCTGCAAAATTTGTCATTTGTATTGCGCTCTAACCCCGCATATTTTTGAGCCTGCCTCGAAATCTCTATAGATCTGCAGCTGAATTTCAATTGAATCTAATTTTTCCTATCAGAAATTGATCTGAAAATTCTTACAATTCTACCCTATTTCAGAGCGCTTCAGCTCAATATGGGATGCATCAGCAACAGGCATACGGCAGTCCGATGCAGCAGCCCGGTTACAATCAGCAACAGCAGCAGCAATATGGATCTGGAGTTGGAATGGCTCCTCTGCAGACTGGTCAGTCGCTGTCTGATTCAAAATAGAAACTCACCAGTGCTTCTCATTATTTACTCTTTCCAAATTATTCCATTCTTGCTGTGTTTCAGTATTTTAAACAAACCTTCTGTTTCTGTCATTTTTGAAGATTATTTAGTATTCTTTTCTCGCATTTCAAAGTTTCTATTTCTACAAGGAGCTTCTTTGTTCTAATGAATAGAAAGGAAATATGATTTTTTGCTAGTTTCGATCAGTAGAATCATAAAATTTGCAGGCGCTCAACAGTCGATGAACTATGGGGTGCAGCAGGCATCGATGCCTCAAATGCAGCAGCAGCAGCAGCCACAACAACAGTACTCTCCAACCTCTGCTGCCTATGCATATCAGACCAATCCTTCAATGGGAATGGCTCCTACTTCTATGCCTGCTTCTGCTCCTCAGACTGCTCCCGGACAAGCCCTTGTCAACTATTCTCAGCCACAGGTTCACTTCATTCAAAATAATTGCTCATCTTTCTGAAGAATAACGCATTCTCCTTACAGTAGTGGATGTTATTTCAAATACTGCCCACTAGAATTCTCAACATAATGATATGTCCAATCTGCTTTCTTTGTATTTGATAAAACAAGAATTTGTTAGAGAACACGACTATATCATGAATAGTTAGAATGAAGAATCTAGTCCTCCGAATTCAAAGTCAATTGAGGCAGGCCCGATTACTTTTCATTTAGATGCAGTACGGAGTGGTGCAACAGCAACCTGCTGGATACGGTCAAATGCAGCCACAACAGCAGCAATATCAGCAATATGCTCAACAGCCTCAAGCAGATGCAGCTCAGCCTCAACAGGTCGGTTTTTTTCTGTCGTTTTTTACACATATCCACATGCACTTGTCCTGCACATTTTTAAACTTTATGGTTGAAAAATTTCTATTCATCCAGCGGTAATTTGGATAACTTGCTGCATTATTATTAAAGTCCGATACTTGATGAAAATTAAAAATGATGATATTTTAAGCGTACAAAAAGTAACAAGAGTGCATTACAGATATATACATTTTCCTATTAATTTTGCAATAGAAAGAACAGAAAAGAAATCCATGAGGTAATGCACATTTGTTCATGTAAAAATGTCGAATTTTTCATTTTCATCAAGTAATCGGATGACAACAATACAACTCTACAACATGAAAATTGCGATAATGGCCTTCTCTATCATCATTCTTATCTCTCCTATTCCTACATACTATTTTTCATTCCGCAAAATTGTAACGTCGCGTAACCCTTCAAAGATGCTACTCAAGTTGATTTGAAAACACGCTAACTATCCGCGTCTGTGAAGCTTATTGCAACGTTAAGTAGTCTAAAAATCCTTTTTATTCTCAAAGAACAAAGTGTTTTTAACACACATATCTGTCACTCTCAATTTCCCGTACCTTCCCCTCTGCTCTCAATTTCCTTGTTTTGTGCTATATCCTTGCTTGGTCTCTGCTTCTCATCCCTCTCTTCTCCTCCCTCACTCTCCCTCTGGCGCGGTTACCCAAGCAGCAAATTCCCTCTGTTACCTTACCTTTACTTTATCCTAGCACCGTTCCTAAATTCGCCTTTTCTGCATATCATTTTTTGCGCTATTTCTATGTTTCATAATTGTATCCTTCTCGGATAAAAATTCCCGTGCTCTTTCAGCATTTCATTTTCTTCATAGCTACATTGTCTATGTTATTTATTATCTCCACATTTTTCCTCTTTAGTCATTAAATTCTCGCGACAATTTAAAATTTTCACTTTCTCTAGCCTATCACTCGTTCGCATATCCATAATTGTATCCACCTGTTTCTCTAACTCTCTTTATTTGTCATTCTATTTCCCCGCCGTCTAGTTCGTTTATCCAATTACTGCACTTCTGCGGCAAGAGTAACATAATTGTACCGAGCTTTATGTCGACTTTTCATTTGTATTCCGTTTTGCTCGTTACTTTGCCCGTTTATTGAATCATCCATTCTCATTCTCATTGCATTATTGCATTCCTCATTCCCTATTTCAACACCCACAATCTTGCACTCTCTGCACACTGCATACAAACAGTTAAAAGTCATTTTTTCGATTTTTCATTTTCTATCCAAAGAATGAATGATTTTCAAATATCATTATGCAAGCACTTCCACCTCAAATTTCATTTTCTTGAAGTCGAAGTTATTCTATTCATTTCATTTGGGATAAGTTTTACATGATTGGAAATCAGATGATAATCTGAAACCTCTTTATTTTGATTTTCTTCATCATTTCTCGTAATGCAAAATCTCATCATCATCTATTAATCTTCTTTCTGCTAAAGCGTGTTCGCCTCCTGTATTTACAGACGGATGACAGACACAGATGGCTCTTTTTCTTATTTCTCCACTTTTCCTACATTTCCTACTCTCCCTATACTTCTGTAAATGCAGCCGTCTATGTCTGTCATCCATTTATAAATACAGGAATTCAAGCATGACTTCTTCACTTCACACGTACGCTGCACAGTAACTTTATCTTTTACAGTAATTCTAATAAGTGTCGTTGCAGGCGTACGGTAGTCCGACTTCTACAAAATATACCGCCAATGTCACTCCAATGTGATTCACCAGTGATAAGTGATTGATTGATTGTCGGTGATAAACAAAAATATCCAACCCTTTAAAATTTTCACTGTTTTATTTGCAGCTCAAAATCTATCTTTCCATTCATTCGCTAAAATTTGAAAATTTCAACAATGAAGCTGGAGTTTCCTTCATTTTAGTACGAAAACATCAAAAAATTATTCTAGTTAACAAGAGGAGCGTCTGACCTCGCATTCTCCTTTTCGAATTAGAGCAAGTGAGATCTATTAAGTCGGCATCGTTGATTACGAATATGTAAAAAATTTCTGCCATTGGCTAGCCTCGGCTCGTAAAAAATTAGCATACATTTTTTTTTTGCAAAAAATGATGTTGTGAAGAAAATAACCAACAGCATAATCACTACGCTATTCCGCTCATTCTAAGCGTCCCGCAATCACGATTCTTTTCCTTTCATTCACTACCTTCCCTTTTCTCCCTCCTCACATACTCGTAATCAGCGATGCCGATTTGTAGGCTCCACTTGCTCTAAGTCGAAAAGGAGAAGGCGAGGTCAGACGCTTCTCTTGTCAGGTTTTTATCTCTATCTTTTCTACTCTAAAAGTCTCATAATAATTATATTCATTGTTACAAAGTTTTGTCTCTTTGGATCTAAGCATTTCTTCTTTCATTCATTAAAAAATATCCTAATTTTCTACGTCAGATGTCTGTGATTCGTGTGTCTAATTTAAAATAAACTTGTATCTTCTAGATTCTAGTCTAGTCCAACGGAATTCTCACTACATTTTATAGTTACTCAGGCTTCTGCGTAAATAATGTTGGAAAGAATGCTATCGAATTTTGTCAGATTCTACGTAAAAGCTTGACTTAATTTACTCAGTTATTGCGTCATCAATTAAGACTTCGTTAATTTTTCTCGCTTCTAATTGAATTAATAATTTAATAACAATTTATTCGTTTAGATTTCTCTGTTTGAAATCGAGCAGACTTCAACCTTACTTAATTCATCGAATTTGGTCCCGAACACAATTTCATCTGCAGTTGCGCTTTCAGAAGCAGCAAACGGTTCAAACAAAACGCTGGCCTCCAGAAAGGTTGGCATTAAAATTTTGACATTCATTTCACGTTCTCATTTTACATGAGAATTTTGGCACTAAAGTGGAAATGCATTGAAAGAAATAGCCTTTGAAGTTCCATAAAACAAAAATAATTTCTACCATTTCAGAGTTCGGTTTTGCGCGCCGACACGGCCCCACAATTTTCTATTGGAATCGGTAAAATTTTCACAATTTCAAATTTTCCTAGCCAACGCGAATTTTGTACTCCTGACCTAACGCGATTTCCCTGGATAACTTTCACATAATCAAGTTTTTCTCTCAGGGATTTAGCATTTGCAAATCTCTGAATACTCGCAATTAGAGCGAGGCGCTTTCATATTTGAATGCTCGGCTTATTTTCGCCTTTTTTACCTGTTACCTACAAGTTCTATTTTCCCGTATTCACCCCCTGTGACTGAGAAGGCAAAGGGGAATCGATTGCCCTGTCTTGTATCCACGCACATCACGGCTCAATGCCAGTGTGCAAATTTGTAGCCGAGCGACAGACAGGCAGAAAATCCTTCTTCGTATTATTAAAGATAGACGCTCAAAATCCGGCTAGGATAAATTTCAATCACTTTACAAGTCCTTCCTAGAGTCTGGCGATAAAAGTAGTGAGAATTAAAACACAAATGTAGGCGCTAGTTGTAAATAGACAACGTTATTCACTTTCAAGTGCTACAATTTTAGGTCCGAATAAGAAGGATGAGCAGAAACTTAATCTGACTGTCAACTCTGTGAATTCGTTTGCAGTCCGACCGAAGTCTGTCAATTCTGTAAGTCTCACGGATTTATGATTGCTACAATTGTTATAACCAAGAATGCTGAAGATTATAACTCAGACGAAAATGGATTTCAACTGTCTCAAATTTGATAGAATCTAAAAGAAATTTATGACAAATGGAAACTATTTGATTTCCAGACAGTAGATCGTCCCTCCTGGCCAAACTCGACTCCGATGGTTCAGTTGCAGTTCAGCACTCATTCTCCTTCTACTTCGAGTCATGAAGGTAAAATATACGATTTCATAACTTTGCATTTACCTGTCGGGAATGAAACCACTTTTGCATAGGGAGGAAAGCATCCTCTGCTAATCCCTTTCGAACAATAGAACTTGCACTTCTTTACATATCTGAGATGAAATATCCCTCACTTATTCAATGCCTTTAGCCGTGACGACTTCAACCAGCTGCTCCTTTCCTCCATCCTCCAATTTGATATTCGCACCGCCAAATCTGGTCGACGATTCAAACAAATCACATATTGGGTACAATTTATCCTTTTATTCTGACAATCATTTAGTCATTTCTATACAGTGACGAGCAAATTTTGGAAAAATGTATGATGTTTTGTATACATTGAGCCAAGTCTGGACAAAAATTTCAGCTTCGGTTTCGAAGAAAATTTTGACCAACTTTCGGTCTCCGATTTTTTAAGTCAATAATAACTTAAAGTTTCGGTTTTTTTTTCAAAATGTTGACTTTCATCCAGCTCTGCATCGAACTGCTATCAATTCTAAACGGATCTGAATGAAATTTGTATCTGTTGAAAGACTCATATAATCACTAATTCTCGAAATTTCATCCAGATCGTATTGATAAAAGTGGACGAATTAAACAAGGCTAATTAGCACGCATTGCTTCAAGCATTTATGCATCACTCTAAATAATTGAGAAACTTCGATCTAGATTATTCTCCCAATTCAGAGTGAATTTTCCAAAGAAAACTGCTGGTGACGTTTCTCTACTTGGTCCTCAACTCATTCCTTTCCTCATGAAAGCTGCATCTCGATTGCCTGAGGTATTGATTTTCTAAACGACAAATATTTCATTTTCACTTTCAGGTGAAATGTGAAGGTGTGAAATTGCGATTACGACAATTCGAACAATTGATTACTGAAGGCGATGGGTTTTCCGAGGCTTTCCTCAAGAAGATGAACTTTATCGTTGATTGTGAGTTTCCTTTCATTTTGAAGGTTTTTTCATACTGACACTTAGCTTAGAAGAAAATTCAATAATGGAAATGCCTCGAAATTTTGATTTTGATCTCGAGTTCTCAAAATTCTTTTTCAGGCATAATCATGAATACCAGCTTTTATTTCAAAAATTCAATAGAGATTGTTTCATGTTTCGATCAAAAATCGATAAGAAACCATTTCCAGCCCTGGACCGTGGCTCGTATGAAGAAGCCTGGCAGTATTACGAGCAGTTGACCGCGAGCTTTCCTCTAGAAACATCGACTGCTTGGGCACACGGCCTTCGTTTACTGATCAGCGAATTGAAGCAGGGCAGGAAGAAGAGGGCCTCCTCTGCAGGGTTCATTAGACATCTCAATTGAAGTTCACGCTTTGTTAACGGCTAAATTCTTTAAATTTTCAACAAAATACTGATGAATTTGTAAAAGTTCTATTTTCATTTCCCTGATGTGTAGAATCATATACAGGTGCTAACGATACAAAAAATATGAAATTTAAAATTTCTATGTTTTCATTCATAGCATTACATATCTTCCTGATCTTAAGATCTTTACAAATCACATATCGGCATACGAATTCATAAGATTTTATTTGGTTTGGTACACTGAATAAATAATTTATGAGATTTTTAAAGGTATTTTTCCTTGTAGATTCATCCGCGTTTTGAACGCTGGAATACTTTCTGAATAATTTTAATTTTTTTAAAAATTTAATTATTTCAGAACAGCAAGATGCGTTGGTCAGTCCAGCTGCTGGGCAACCTGAACAAGCCGCACTGGAATCGACGCGTCTGGGAGATCGGATATCGCGGCTCTCCTCTGCCTGCTAAGAAAGCGTAGGCGTTCTATAGGATTATTCTTTCTTTCGTGTTTTTCTTTGAAAACGCCATATCATGTAATCGAGGAAGTGTTCCAAGTCTTTATGTGCACCACTGACGAAATTGCAACACTCATTTGCGAATCCAAAATATGCAATCTAATTTTTGTTTCCTTTAAAATTAATGCTTCAGACCGAATGCTGTTCGAAATTCATAGATCCCTGTCATAATAAAGCACTGTTCAGAACGGGCCGACCTGACTTTCCCGTTCGTCCCGCCAATGTGGCCAGTCTCCGAAGGCGTCTTCTTATCGAGCACAACGTCATGCTGCAGATCGCAAAGCCTTATCTTTCCAAGGTATTTTTAGATTTTGACAGAAAGAACTTTTTATAAGTCAGACTATTGTTTTCCTAATCAAGATTTGATCATCAATGCTTGTCTGTATATCACTAAATATTTCCCTAAATTTTCTAAAGAATAAAATGAAAGTTTATCCTTTTGCTTTGAATAAAGAATTAATGGTTAGGAAGTGTGCACGAACTATTTCGCATCGGAAGGCGTGTCGAATCTGGACGAGTTGAAGGAGAAGAACGAACAGCTCGCTGAGCTCCGAAAAATGCCTGGAAAGGTGAGATTTTCTTATTTAAAAAAAAAAAAACATTATTTCTAATGACCCAGATAAATTTGTTGTTTCTTGCTGGATTTTCGCAAATATCACTAACTTTCGTTCATAAATCCCGCGACTTTGTTATAAAAATTTTTCCTATCTTTCAACAATAGCAATTTCATTTTCAGCCAAAAATAACGCAAGGCGCCAAGAGGATTGTAATGAAGAACGCGAATGTGGGCAACAACCTGCATCAGCACGCCACCATCGAAGACAGTCTCAAGGCTCTGCTCGTCAGGAATCGATGGGATTGAAGCCGGGAGGAATTCATCAGAATCAGAGTGGATCTCGGCAACATATTATTAACGGGGTGATGTAAAAAAAAAGGCGCGTTTCTTCAAAAATTACTCAAAATTTGGCAATATGAAAAATCAGAATGTTATTATAAACATATAACATGGAGCATCATAAAAATAGAATATTCTCCATGTTGTTTTTATCATGACGTCTACTTTTCTTTAAATTGCCACAAAATTTCGGCTAATCAAACAAGCAAGGAAATGTACAGAATTAAATGATCCCATTAATAATATCACGCTCAAAGTAGATAGTCAATAGTTTCCGAATTTCTTGTTTTCTTGTTATTTCGAGATAAAAGTTACAAGTTCTTTATTTCGACGAAAACAAACTGATTTAAGCATGAGGTTTTGTTTTGTAGTGAAGCTTTGGTTCATTAGGGATGCACTACATCCCTATTTATTTCTTCTTTCCATAATTGGAATATCCCGAGTTGTATGAATACGGCGACATTGTGGTGGAATAGTAGGAATTAGTGTATCGGTTGCTGTTCATATTTGGATCATAGTAGAGATTCGACGATGTACCGTAGCCCGTACCGGTGTTCGTCTAAAATAAGTAATTCGGAAAGATCTAACTTCACAGAAAAGAATGTTGGTTGATTATTTGTCACTTCACACAGATTTTCAACTTTATTTATGAATTATTCAAGAAATTAATCTTTTTAAGATAGGGCTGAAATATATACCTGAAGAATATTTATCAGGCTCAAAAGATAAAATATTTCATATATTAGGAAACTATACGATTACCTGATAACAGCAAGAAGTGGAATATTGCGAGCAGCAACTCTGATACGCCAAATTGCCTGCAGTCTGGTACTGAGGGCTGATCGAGTTGCTGCCGTAGTACTGCATCGAATTCGACGTCGACTGGTCGTACAGCAATCCACTGTTCATTCCACTCATTCCATTCTGAATGGGGGTATACTGTGCACTTGCTTCGAACTTTGCTTATTTCAACATAAAACCAAGATGTTTTAAAAGTTCTCGACAGTTGACAGTACTTTGTTTTAGAAGGAAAAATGGCTAGAATTCGCTAGAAAGGAAGGATGAAACTATGACATGCAAGAAGTGAAACAATCACGACATGATAAAATTCTACAACGAATAAAAAATTGACAAGACAAAGACATATCATGTCGTGAAAATTAGAAGAAAGATCGCATTCTCACCTGCTGCATGCACATTTGGCACATTTGCTGCATGTTCATGTTGTTTCCATATCCACTGCCATACGAGCCCTGGCTGTACTGATAGTTATTGTTGTAAGAATTGCTTCCATAGCCGTAAGCTGAGGTGCTGCTAAAATTTGCCATTTCAACCCAAAGCTTTATCCAGATTCTTCCCACCCATAGCCTGAATTGTAGCTTGATGGAGTGCTAGTATATCCATATCCATTGTTGTTGTACATGGGCGTGTTGCCATATTGAGAAGACCCATACTGATTGCCATAGGAGCTGCTACCATATGGGTTGTTGTAAGAGCTACCATAAGAAGAGGAGGTTCCATAACCGTATTGCGCACACATCGAGCATTGATCTCTCATCACCTAGAGGCATAAAATAATGGTCATCAAAGCCTTGCCAATTCAGAAAATCACTAATTATTCATTAATTTCAAAGTTGCAAGAGGTGAAGTGAATTTGCAATGGCAAACAATTTTGATTACGCAACATTTTTGTCTTGCCTAACTTGCCTATTTTCCAGAGTCCGGTCTGAATGAAATTTGACATGCTAATCAAGGTTTTCACGAATTTAAAGCTTAAAATATCAATCAAAATCATGGCATAATTTCATTTTCAATATTCACATTTCGATGTTAAGTTCAAGGTAGCTTTAACTTTCAGTAAATATTAGAAGTTTGACAGCTCGAAGTCAATATCATAACCTCATAGCATCGAAATTAAGTGATCTTATGCCAAGTATTCGGTCATATGGAATAATCACGCCTTTCCCAACTTTTGTTGACCACTATCTGATTCTTTTCGTCAAAATTATGCATTTTCATTTTGAATCATTTATTTGCAAATTCACCTGACTGCTGCCATAGTTGTTTGAGGCGTAAGGGTATCCGGCATTGGTAGCTGTGAGCGGCTGGAATGACTGGGTGGACGGAACTTGTTGATAGTAGTAGGGGTTGTTCGATGGATTGAACTGGCGGTTGTAGCCTGCTCCCATTTGGTTTCCATAAGCCGAGCCATATCCATTATTGGCATATCCTGTCGAATATCCCGAAGTGTAACCCATGCCTAGAAACTAAGGAAATCTTCTTGCAAAATAACCAAATTTAGCTAAATTTTAGATTAGTTCTAATTTTTACGATATTCATGCGTAAATTATTTATTCATGACAAATATGTGGATTAATCAAAGTAAAAGATTGAACAGAAAGGTTTATTGGTCGTGTAAATTTCGCATTCCAAAATAAAATGAGGAAATACAGGGCAGCAGATTCGTATCTTGTTATGGTTCAGGCAGGACAATCGAAAGAATTCAGGTACGCATAAGCCGAGGTGAAAGCTGGCGATCATACTCATCACTACACTAGAAAATAATTGAGCATAACGAAAGTGACAAAATATGCTTTTTCTTGGAAATCAGCTTATTTTGTCGCTCGAACAAAGGAAACTCAGAAGAGACCAACGCCTCTCTTTCTTCTGCCACTCATGCACGGAGTGCACTGGTTCATACCCTGACTCATTCCCATCTGCTGCTGTGGCTGAGGATTGTACATCGGCTGAGTTCCGTAGCCCTGGTTCATCGGAGTTCCCATCATAGGTTGCTGTTGCTGGTATCCTCCCATTTGTGGTTGCTGATACTGCTGCTGCTGACCCATCGTGCTGCCATACTGCTGTGGCTGTTGTTGGTAGCTCATGGAAGAACCGTATTGTTGCTGAGATTGGTATCCCGACGATCCCGAGGGGCTATATTGTTGTTGTCCCATGCTTGATCCATATCCTGCTCCCGATCCAGACGACGAAGACCCCATTCCTTGCTGAGCAGGAGTCTGCGGTGGAGCAGGCGGAGCGCCTCCGATCGTGTCGAAGAACTGCTTGTTAAGCTGCTGGGTGTCCTTGATCCTCTGTGGATCGGTGTATTTATCGCCCTGGTAATCAGGCAGATATCCAGGCTGGTTGCTCGAACTTCCTGAAGAACCACTCTGTCCGCCTGCCGGCTGCTGCTGCTGTGCAGTCCCGCCTAAATGTCCGCACAGATAGAATTTTGATAATTGACATTTTTGAATTTAATGATACAAATTTATTTACGAGTTATTGAAAGCAAGAAGAAGAAGATTTGTGCTTCGTAAATTATTCGTGCCGTTGTTGAAAACCTCCTCATAAGTTGTTATTTACGAAGCACTAACATCTACAGAGAAGCAAGATAAGCATTATCAAACATTTAACATCAATCAATGCTTGAAGAAATGTAAAGTCTTCGAGCATGAAGTCAACTCTTGCATTTCCTCAAGCCGTTGCCGGAATCACATTGAAATGACATAGCGAAAGGCTTTCAATAATACCAGTACTATTTAGTGCAGTAAACGATGAAAGACAAGTGCATTGAAATAGTGAAAGACATAGGAGCGGTATTCATAAGCAGAAGAATAATTATCTAGCTAATTTGTACTCCTCTATGAAATACATCACATGCAAATATGGTCATCATAATAATCTTCTATGATAACGAAAAATAGATACATTCTACTCGAGAGCTAATTATTACTGATTGAATCGAAAAGTTTTCCTATATTTTCTTCACTTTATCGTTATCCTCGCCGGCTCGTTCGAACTTGATGACGAAATCCTGCGAATTGACGAACTCCGGTGCGACATCATAGAGTGCCTTCAGCAGACTTTGTGTCGTCTTCGCCATAGCTTTGGGGGAGTGTGCTAGAAGTTTGAACATGTCGTTTTCTGGCTGGCCTTCTGGTTGTCGAATGATGATCTCGGATATTTGAATGTTGTTCAGTGGAGCATGCGAGGTGTCGATTTCCTCCGATTTTGCTTCAATCAGTCGTGGTTCTACTTGGGGCTCTGATGACTGTGTAGTTTCAAGAGTTTCCGCGATTTCTGGCTCAGGAATTTGGGTTGTTGTTTCAATTTGAGTTGAAGAAGATTCACTCGAGTCTGGAATTGCTCGCGAGAAAAATTTCAGAATGCGAGACAAGGACCATTCGCTTTCTCTAGAGTTGTTATTAGTCGAAGAAGTTTTCGCTTTCCTAAAAATTGGAGGTGAAGCGATGCTGACTGTGTTTGGAGAAGACAGCGATATGGCTGGAGGCGAGCCGGGATACAGGTAGCTCGATGAAGACGGGTCCTTCTTCGCTTCGTGCTTCCTCACCGATCGAATTGGACGAGCACTTTCATTGTCTGACACTGGATTAGAAGCTGGATGAAATTTTGACGGGCTGATTGAATGGCTGTTAGTCAGCGGGGGAAAAGGTGCGTCTTTCGCAATTTGCTTCTCGGTATCTGAAAAATCTGTGTTGGTTAGGATGAATTATTCAATGCTCATGCACAAGTCATGTTTTTCCTAGAAGATTCTCGGATGTTTCGCTAAAAATTTGATGAGGGAAGATTTGATCCCACGAAAATTCAACGCGTCAAACCGAAGTATACGAAAGTTTTCATTTTATTTTTGCTTTCCTACAGATAAAAGTTGTCTTTCTGACGTTTTCGCCCGTCTTCTGTCAAATTTGTAAAATAATAATTTTTTGCCTACCATTGAATGAGATATGCGAAAAGAGTAAGGGAAAGTGGATGATGCCATAAAGATTTCCAGATTGCCTATCAATGTCGATTTTGCAATAACTTCTCGCTTTTGCTCCAAAATATGCTATGTTCCAGACTATTCTTTGTCCGTCTTTGTATCGCATTGCGTAATATAGACAGAACTTCATGAATCAATACGGCGAAAATAAGCGCGTGACGCCATTTGAAATGTTTTCGCTTTGCGCAATGGAGAGATTGAAAGAAGGACGGTAGTAAATCGGTCCTGTGTGTGTAAAGCCTGACTGACTGGTTGTACGGTCTCAAATTCTCAAAGGATTCAGAATAAGGAATGTTGTCAGAGAAGTTTGTTAGGAGAGAAGAACACGTTGTGCAGTTAATTCTAGTCACTTCGACATTTTATTATATTTAACGCTAAAAGTAACCTACCGTATGAGTTTCCACATGTGTTGCATCCTGATTGACAGAGGGAAAGTGGAATGAGAAGGGCCAAACTTCTGAAAACATCGAAATCAATCTTTTTTTCGGAAAATGATATTGCTTGAAGGTATTTCAAATTTGGGATTCGGTTTTGCTTTACTAATATCGATAGAGATAATGCTTGAGGCTTCTTTGGTCAGGAATAATATAAGTTTCGAATTTTAAGAAAAATAGAGTCAGATCCCGAGTTGACTTCAAATATTTTTTTTAGAATCGGCATCAAAGGTTGATCTTCGAAAATTGGAATAAGTGTAGAAGTTTTATCGAATCCCTAATGTTGATGATTCACGCAATTCAAGTCATCTATATTTTTAGCTTTGTGTCTTGCTTTGCTCGTTCAAAAATCTTCGTTCCGGATAATAACTGCCATTGAGGAGTAATTCTTTCTCTGCCTTTCCTCTGCCAAACAGCCAATTCTCAGATTATTTGCTTTCGGCCAGAGGAGCTGCTTGGCAGTG
>LIAE01009660.1:40113-90198 GCA_002287525.1 Diploscapter pachys
ATTTTATCGGATGTCTTATCAAAAATACACACAGATCTCCTATAAATAAATGCACGTGTATTTACCTTTTTATCATGCGACTAAGTTTTAGCCATTCACAAAAATTTTATCTTCCCGTCTTCTTGATTAACAAACCGTCGCGTTATCACACAATGCATGACAATAGTGCTAAAGCTGGAAGATTATTGAGTTCTGGATAACTAACGAAAACAATGAATTGTACAGTGCCATAATCCAATCCCATTGTTATTGTGCCATCAAAATAGTCAGTTCGTCGAAAATTATTTAAGTAAAAATCTATTCGAAATTTCCGGCTTTTTTCAAGACTTCAATCCGAGTTATTGTTAGAGCAAACAAAACCTGTGAACTTAGGTTCCGTCTAAAAGTAAAGCCTTGAAATTGTATTTTTAGTTTAAGAAAAACTCGGGATTATCGATCATTGTTCAGCTTACAGAGCGTACGAATTTACAGACACTTTTCACTCTTATGCAGATATGTTGTTTGTTTTCATTATGCAAATGTTGAAATTCGATATGCATAAAATAATATCCCATCAGACATCGAAAATATATCCGATCAAGAAGTTTCTGGTTCTAATGAAACATAATATATTTTGTGAATAGCTTTATTTCCTAAAGTATATGAATAATTTTTCTAATTCTTCTATTAGATGAAAAGTGTGTTGCTAACACATGTATAATAAAATTAGCGAAAAAAAACTTTTAATTCTCCTATGAAAATGTAATGAGTCATATTACTTCTCTAAACGTCACCATGCTAGTGAATCTTTTTCAGCTATTCTTCTACCTAGACATTCATTTGTTTTATTGACTCTTCCCTTGAACGACAGTCCTTTCATTCATTCACTCAGCCTGCTCACAACTCGACAAGTACTCATTGCCTAGTTGCCTTTTGTAGGCAGAAAAGAGCAAAGAGGTCACTCACTTCAGCGCCATAGACTGGAGAGATCAGTTACTCGTAGTACGTCATACGTGGGCACGGTATTTACTGTTTTGTGGAGAAAAATTGAAACAGAATTCATCGATGGAAAAGCTGATCTTCATCTGCATAAATGGTTTGAGTTCAAATGAAGATAGTGCATTTGCTTCGGTTAATTAGAAAGCCAAATACATAAACAACATTGATTTGAATCGACTATGCAAAAAAAATAAACCACTCAATTCTATCAAATGCTTGCTCTTCTGAACTTCTATAAGACTTTCTTCTTGAAAACTCTATCAAATCGATAAATATTTTTTTGTCATCTGTCGCTTTTTAACAAATCACCGTTCAACTTCATGCTTTCTTCTCAAATATTGGCCTGCCCAGTGCGGTTTTCACAGTTTCGATTAATTCGCTCTCCCCAGCCCAGCTAACCTAACCTTAAATTGTTTACCTTTGTCGTGCCATTGGTTTTTCTCCCCTTCCCTGCCCTTCCACCAATATTCTCTCAGGCTGCTCACTTTTCACTTCAAGTGTCGATGCATCCGTTTTTCACCCGAATTTGAAGGGAGAGTTCAGTCGACTGAGGAGGTCAGACACAGAAATGCAATTGAAACGGGAAATCGACGAGCAAAATGCATACAAACATGGACGACAAATTGAGACATGATTCATAAAAGAGCTACTGAACAATTATCTCAAAATTCATTTGTACGCATTTTCTGTGTCGATATCAGGATGAAGTGGTTTATGATCGAAAATATCGATTACAGATTATGTACTGAAATCGAGTTAGTCTGTAAATTCGCATAGAATCAGATTGTGACACAATTCTTCCAATGACATCTCCAAACCAATATCTACATCTCTATACCATCGACGCTTTGTATCGATTTTCTCTGAGCTAATTTAGTTAGTCACACAATTTTGAGCCAACAAATTCGATTTTTATGGTCCAAAACTCGTTTTATAGTGGTCACAATTTTTACCGACTTGATATTTTGTATAAAACATATTTTGATTAACTTTAAATGAAGTAAATCATTCTATGTTAATGCCTATCATTGCGACATGCAGTGTTGTGAGGTTGTGCTAGGGGTAAGCGAGGGTTGTGCTTATTCTTAGAATGACGGCACCGTAGCGCCCACGTTTGTTTTAAAAGTCTATATGCAATTCTTTATTGATTCTTTTAACACTGACATTGACAATCCATATAAGTACAACCTCCATTAGTATATCCTTCTGGGAGTTTACGACAATTTTGGTCACAAGCGGCCGGATCGCCAGGGCATCCTTTCCACCATCCGATTCCTACAGGTCTGTCTCCATGCTGACACCTAAAAATCAAAATTTATTTTCGTCCGACTCTGATCTAATAAACATACTTTCCTTCGGCATAGGTTCCTGGCACCAAAAGAAAAGCAATCATAATAAAGACAAGAAAAGCTTTCATTTTCGAGATTTAAAATAGAAATTAGAGTTAGAGTTAGAATTAAAATTTGACTTCATTCTTGAGAACTAGCTTCACCTTTTATACTGCCATTTTCTGACGAAAACTTCGATATGGATAAAATAAGCAAACACGGTTTGACACGTTTATTGGTTATGATGCCGTGGGCAGTGCTAAATAAATAATATTCCATGAAAACTTTTGTTATTATGTGCGTTTGACAAATATTATAAGACGCGGTCCCGCTAATTTTGAGAGATATCAAAGAAGAGATCGGACCAAACATTTCCGAAGGTTTTAGATTGGGGTTTTTAGTAGTTTCTGACTGTATTCGACCTGGAGAACACGATTTTGGAACTTTTTCTCGGAGTTTCCAAGTCCAAGTTTGGGTACCGGGGTCCGGGGTCAAATTTCAAGTCATTCCGACGCCCCCCGAAATCTATATCAGATTGTTCAGTTCGACGAGCTGAGTTGATTGGTGCGAACATTTTTCGGACTGAGTTATCTTTAAAGTTTCCCGACTGCTTAAGGGTTAAACTGACTGTTATTTTTAAATTTCACTATTACATTCTGTAGCGCATTATTACTAAATTAAAGAACTTTCCAGTATGCTATCAGAGTGAAACAGGCTAGAAATTTTCGAATATCCGCTTGTCAAGACAATTCTTCCATTTATCGAATTTATCGGTCTAAATTAGGAAAATGTGTACTTCAGACTGAATTCTCTTTCAAAACAGGTTGATATCGTTTGAAACAAGCGTGCTCTTATCGTGCTGAGTCATAATTGTAATTGAAATTTCATTAATTCAATTTTCTTGATCAAAAAATTTCTGAAAGTTCATAATTTTCACCTTTCAAATATTTAAATTTTAGATAGCAGTAGTGACAACCGGACTCGACAAATACAAATCTCGAGAGAAGATCGATCTGACTGCCAACAAGCTCGTGCTGCCTGCCAAACAGGGCATCCTCGTCAGAATCTAGCTATGAATTTCAGAAAACATTCGAAACATATATTTTTGAATCTTCACAAATTGTTACTTTGAAGAATAAAAGTTGAAAGAAAAACTATCTTTGGCATTTAGACATGAAATTCTGCATTAACTCGAATGCTCCCTTGTAATTAGCACGTTCAGCTAAATCTTGATGCTTTTTCATATCTACAGTGATTTTCGAAACATCTGCTATGTCTTGTGCTATTGATTACTTCCCAATTATTTTTCTTCGTGAAATTAATTGTTATTCATTTCTAATAATTCCGTCTGCGTCATCACTCCTTCTACAATCTCAGAAATAAATGGTGCTTTCAGTTCAGCACGTCTGAATGAGCATTAGGATGTGATATTTTCTGTCATTTCCGACATTCTGTTGCAGATATTTATGCGATGACTTCTAATAATGCATCAGTTGACCAAATGTCTGAATACTCCGCCAATAATGAAACGCAGAATCATTCGTGTGCATGTAAGTTGGATTAGTAACAGTCGAATTCAATTGATTGATATTTTAGTAGTCATGAGTAAGTATTATACAATTAATGACTCAAGTCCGTATCAAGAGATTTGGTACATTTCACTCGGATTTCGTCTTTCTCTTTGCATCCTTGTTTTATTTTCAAATTGCCTGTTCTTCATTTGTTCAATCAAGACGCAGACTTTGAATTACAGCATCAAAGTGAGTTTATCTATGTCATTTATACTTCTCTAACCTACGCCATTCAGATCATATTCTATAGCTTGATTGCCATTACATCCTTCAGCGCGTTATCCAATGTAATATTTTATCTGTCAGATATTCTTCAATTTGACACGTTTTTGAAGAATGTATTCATTATAGAACTGTGCGCCTTCGATGCATTAACCGCCATTATAGGTAATTCTGCATGCAATGATAAATAATATTAACCTGGTAAAACAGGAAAAGTTTTTTTTTAATTACGCGGCATTTACTCAAATATCTGCACATCCGCATAAACGCCGCGCAATTTAACAAATGAACTTTTTCTCTATTTGATCAATAAAATAGTTTGAAATCATGCAAGATTTTATCAAAAATTAAATAAACGTAAACCCTTTTATGGATTGGCCAAGATAAAATATAAAACATTAACTATTCGATGCAGTTTTGTCCGATGTAGTTGATAAATTGGGCTAAAATTATGGTCCAACCTCTATCACTAAAATCTAAATGATCAATTTTAGTCGGTATGCATATATCAGTCATTTCACTAGAGCGTCTGTTGACAGTTATTTCCCCTACTTATTCGAGCAAACATAATCATTCTACAATAATAATGCTAGTCTCTTATCCGGTAACCATCAATTTATTCTTAGTTTGTCATATTCATTGTTATTCCACCATCTTACAGTATGCATCATGTGTGATGACTATTGTTTTATATGCTATTTTCAAACATCAGTTTGTCATAGTATTATTCCTCATACTTATCAGTCTTCCTACTGTGGTATGTGATGAAGTTTACTTTCAAAAATTACTATAAACAAGAATATTTACTTTAGTTTATGCCGTGTATTTATGTTGCAAATAGGCGAAAGTATACTAAATACAGGAAAAGACATGGGGAAAAATGTTCTATGGAAGTAAGATCATAACAAAATGCATTTTCAATATCTGTTTAGGCAAGAATGCATCTTCGTGAGCAGAGGCTCATAAATGGCGTGTATTCCATCTGCATTATATTGAATGTTGTAAGATTTGCTTTATACGCAAGTCATAGTTACCACATTATTCAAAATACGTGTCTTCATGTCATGATACTGCGGTAAACCATTTAAGATTATCTAAATACGATAATCTTGATAATTGACTTCTGCTTTTATTTATCGCTTTCGTGATTTTAGTATTGCATTGGATATTTGGGTATTCCTCAGTTATGCATTGATTCCTCTTTACCTTATCTTTTCTGAGCCCACTGCGATGAGGAAACGAGCCATAAGTTTACTGAAACGTTTCGGTATGTAACCATCGAAGTATATCCTCTGCATAATTAATGAGTTCAGCTTGCACGAGAAGGCATAGAATCGGAAATGCTGAAAGCAATAGGGAGCCTTCGAATGAAATTCGAACTGTTGAAGGGAAGAGGATTCGACTAAAATACAATGTAAGTTATTATTTTTATGCCCTAAAACAATTCATTATTTAGGGGGATGAAGAAGGACTCGCATATTTTCAACAGCTGAAAAATCAATGGGATCAGGCTCTAGATGCACAATAATTTATGATAAGTAATTTGTTAAGTTAGTCAAATGAGTGAAGACGGTATGAAAGAAGAAAGAGATCGTAATCTTTCGTTTAAATTATTTCATATCATTTTGTGTGAAATTATTTTTCTGATTTACCAAATTTTTATTTTATTCACTAATATCCTTCATTCTTAATCTCAGGATTTATTGCAAACGCACGGAGTTTTTAGAAGATAATAAATTATTTATTTAAAATTTGTATTGTTTCTGGTGGTTTTTTCACGCAAGATTTTGATTTTATCTGATTTGGTTTGGTCGATTAAAATCGGAAGTTGAGAATAGACGAGTACTGAAGGACAGAAAACTAGGAAGGAGAAGATTGAAGAGAGTAAAAGAAAGAACGACATAACAATGAGCCTTCCAAAGAATCAGCAGAAATAAAGACTGAGACAGAGTTGGATACGAAGCTCCTTCCTTTTTCTTGTCTTTTTCTCATCGTCTCTCATTAGCTCTATCTCCATCGAAAATATCGTTCCCTTCGGAAAACGCAAAAAAATGGATCTTATTGCTCATAGTTTTTTTTACTTCCGTTGTAATGATCGTTTGATGATTCAGTAGAACTTTATTTGACATTGCAAATCATGATCAAACAATTACGACACAGTCATATTGCACTGTTAAAATGGTAAAGATTAATTTATAACACGCATTAATGATAAAGAATAAAATGCAACAGATTATTAAAGATCATCAGTTGTATTAAAGCTCATTTCACGAAGAGAAAATTAGAAAACTCCTAATATTGAATGATTTGTCCGGATGCAGTAACCGGAGGGGCGTTTGGCAGAATTGCGACGGTATGTTTGCCCTATAATTCAAAATTTGACATAATTTAATTCTGCGAAATTTGAAGCGTTAATATTTTAAAGGAAAACATGCAAGATTGTCATTACTATTGCGCAAAAAAGGGTTTTATGAGATTAGATTTCCCATAAAAATGTTTACCTTGGCAGTCAATTTTCCATCGGATTTCCTCCGGAATTCGCACTCTGCGAATGCTACGTTTCTGCCGACCTTGAGCACGTTCGCTGTAATGATTACCGTGTCGTCTAGTTTCACCGGTAGAAAGTAGCTGAAAACCTTAAATTGAACAACTCTTTCCCTATCTTTCTGAAAGCCTGCAAGAAATTTCGATAGATGCCATTCCCTTGTCCCTGACACTCATTCCGATGGCACGAGCTGTGACGATGTCGGTTAGCGTGGCTGTTTGACCTCCATGTAGGGTGCCCTAGAATGAAAAACGCTCATTCTTTTATCTTATTTTGGCGATAAAATAGCTTGCCTTCGAATTGACATGCTCAGCACTGACCAACATCTCACAGACCAGTTGATCCTGTGTCGCACAAATTGGCACTACCTAGAATTTGAGATTGCGAAATGAAACCTTCGAGAATTTATCCTTGCCTTCGATCCAATTCGGTTGAAGTTCTGAATGTCCTTGAGACTGTCGAAATCCTGTTTAACCTGGTCAAGCAGATCTTCATTGTGGATGCGTTTGTTCTGTAATTTTTAACTCGCTAGTTCTTATTTTTCAAATTTCGATAAGATCAAATTGAATAAAACTTAGAAGATTACCTCCATACATTTTGCGTTTGTGCCGTTAATTCCATCCCCATTAATGACAGTGTTCTTATTGTTGTTACTGCAGCTCTGCAATGGCTGCTCGGAATCGATCTGATCCATTTCCGAATTTAGCTAGATAAAAATAAAATAATTCAAAAATCACTGAAATTATAAACAAAAGACTAAAAAAAGTTGAAACTTCATTAGACACGTCGTAAACAATTCAGAATGTAAAAATGTCTTAAATAAGAACAGGAAAAACGGGAATTATAAAATGAGGCGAACACGCCAAAGAACAGAGGAGAAATAATGAAAACATGAGAAACTGGTCGTTCTTTGTGTGTCAAGGGTATTTCGATCGTATAGAGAGGAGAATAGTTAATCTAAGATTTATAACAAATTTGAGGCGACTTTATCTAAATCTAGCATCAATTTATGTTTTCTAGGAAAAAACTCAAACCCAAATTGAGTAAGAGCCGCTCAACTGGGATAATTGGATGAAAGAATAGAGCAGCTTTGAGCAGAAAGAGAAAGACAATGGAAATGAGAGAGGCGAACGAGAAAGAGAAGAATGAAAATAAGCGAATACAAGCAACCGAATATTCAGCTGACTGAAATCTCTGTCAGTCAAAGCTTATCAGATCTCAAATTTTTGTCGTGTTGAATTTTAAAATAAAAAGCGACTAACGTGATATTTTGAACGCAAACTACGAAATCTCCAAATATTCGACGAATGTCATATCGATTGTTAGTAAAACTTCAAGAAATTTAGAAAAAAAGGTTTATTTGTTCTAGTTTTAAATACCAATTTATACTAG
This sequence comes from Diploscapter pachys, assembly GCA_002287525.1. Classification (NCBI taxonomy): domain Eukaryota; kingdom Metazoa; phylum Nematoda; class Chromadorea; order Rhabditida; family Rhabditidae; genus Diploscapter; species Diploscapter pachys. The sequence continues at coordinate 48,150 of LIAE01009660.1, forward strand.
AAAAGCTCGAATGTCGTGTTGAAAAGTGCAAAGATTAGAGAACGTATTTTCTTGAAAGTCAACCGGAATTTTGTGGAACAACTGGTATCGGATTTCAACAAATTCACAACGCTTTGGGATTTTAAATGTGAATAAAGCGGTTTTCTGTGTTATGGATAATGAATTAGAGGAGATTAACCCCTAGTATGTCATGATATATGAAATATAGTTACAGAAAAGATACTTTAAGTCGATAATTTGAAGAAAAAATAGTTACAGTAGGTGCATTATTGCTTATGAAACATTGTTTGGAAATAATCTTTTACCTACCAAACTATATATATCATATTTCTCGTGAAACGATACTACGATATAACTATTTTTTTTTCAAATTACCCTTGAAATCTCAACAAAATAGACGTGAATATCGAATTGTATGGCATTTTACAGGCCTGTTAGCTAATTGAAAATACTCGAATTTAGATAGATTCATCTTCAACAACTGAATCTATCTAACTCAAGTATTTTCGTAATGGCATCAGAATAAACATCTAATTCTACAGTTTAACAACATAAACTATATGAATACTTCAAAAAATAATACCTCTCAAGGCAGGAATTTCTTGGGTGGGGTTGGAGCGTGTAATTCCTGAACACTGCCGTCGGGATACGCGAAGAAGACACCGTCAGTTACGCCCACGAAAAGTCCGCAATCAACAACGCCTGAAATATCGCGGTGTTCGTGAGTTTCGATGAAAGAAAGCAATTCAACTTTAGTTGATGATTTTCACTATTTTTTTAAAAATGAAAAACTAACATCATCTTTTTACACATTGCATATGTCGTCTCTTTCAATAAAAAAATCGCTAACACATATATCCAAGACGTTTTTGCAGGATTCAATTATTTCACGAAATTTTTCCCTACCAGGAGTATTATTAAGCCTCATCTGCGTCTCCTTCCAATTGTGCTGCGTCGTCTTGTCGAAGTGCCAATCGATGATGTAGTTGTTGTTGTCGGTGATCACGGGGCCGCACTTCCGAGCGGCCATTCGCAATTCAGCCGAACCGCCTTCGCGAGCGGGCAGCCAACGCAGAAGTGGCTCGGCCGCGAAGGGGAGAACCTAAAATAACGAATTCGAGAGCGAATAAAAAGCAATGATCCCAACAATTATTTGACTATGAATATGTTCGATAGTAGTTATTCATCAAAATTTCCACTGAGTGAAAATGTGAGGTATTTGATCGTCGATGAAATCTTGAGCGTCCTCAAAAAACGTGTAATGTGAGAGAAAATATACAGCTTGCATAATATAATTATTTAAACATTCAAATTTCTATATGCCCACCTCAATCGGAACGTACTTGTACTTTTCGCCCAGGAATGCAGACTGTTTTGTGTAATCAGCAATGACATAGAATTTCTTTGCTGCAGTCTGCACGATCTTCTCTCGAGCCAAGCACCCGCCCCCTCCTTTGATCAGATTGAATTCTTTGTCCACCTGAAACAAGTCAGCGTTTTTTGAATACAAGAAAAAAAATTCTAGTCAGATGTTCTCTGACAGAAGTTACAGTAATTTCCTTACCTCATCAGCTCCATCGATGCAGACGTCCAATTCGGGAGTGAGATCGAGGTCGGACATGGGCAGATTCGCCTCGAACAGCCACCGCTTTGTCTGAAAGACTACTGTAATTGAAAATACAGGATATTTGTAGTAGAAAAAATCATGATTCTGATAATGAGTTGGGAATTTTTCGAATAGTTTTAGTTAATGTTGCAGCCAGGGGCAGAACTAAGTCGATGTTTCCTCCTAGTAAAAATCGAGTTTGAAAGCGAAATAGATTTTTAGAATATATCAAAATCGTCTCGATCCTGGTTGCAACCTCGTCTTCTAATAAAAACGTGAAAAAACTACCTGATAACTGGTTGCAACACACACGAGATTGTTGATGCTCCCATTAGCGTAGTTCTCAGCCAGGTAATCGACGAGGTGCTTGACTGTCGAACCCGAGCCGACTCCGAGCCGACAGCCGGATGAGGGAATGTGCTTCTTCGCGCAGGCTATTGCTGCCTTAAATTATGCAATTACAGCAGAACAGTCATCATCAAGCAAACAACATTCATGTTCTAACACATGAATTTGGAAGAGAGAAAAATCCTTTCAGGAATGCTTTTTTTTTCTCGAAACTTTGCACATCTTAACAATGACTATACTTTCGGGAAAAGATACAACCGTACGAGCATTCGAGCAAGCTCTTCACATATTCTATTCTTTTCCAAGGATTCTTGGATTGAAAAATTTCGAAGAAATTTATTTGAAAAAATAAACTGCAACTTACACTCTTCTTCGCTTCTTCTATGGCGGATAGCTGCCCCGATCCAGTGCCTGTTCCGTTCTGACTGAGTGTCATGGCTGATCGACTGATGATGAATCGAGTGGAGGCAATTCGGAAGAGGGACAGGGATAGGGACTGACTGTGGGCAGGGGCAGAGACGCAGAGAATTGACAGAATCGTGACCACCTGCAAGGGAGATCAATGCATAGATAAAGGGGAATGAAAGTAGTGCTCGAGGAGATGATCAAATCGATAGATAACCGGGAACGTATATCGCGCGTGACGAATAAATATTTACATTACATTGAAAGTGGTCTGTTTCGGCGTTCCTTTTGTTTTTCACGGAATTACACACATAAGAAAAGAAGCAGAATAGGCCATCTTCACTTTGGATTACAGTAAAATATCGATTTTCAACGTCGCGACAAGAAAATCGATAATTTTCAAGAAAAAATTATGGGATTTTGAAAAGTCGAATGAAGCAGATAATCTCGCGCTCCATTGTGAATGAGTGTTTTTCTCTGCCTCTCTTCGTCCCCTCCGTTATTTCTCCCTCTGTCATCTGTCCTTCACTCACATGTTCACGATTTCTTGGCAGAAATTGTGTCGGAATTTCACAATTTTGCATCTTTTATTATTGCACAACTTTTTCGCTTTCTTTTTCTATAAATTTTCACAAGTTCCGGGATACATTCTGAAATCCCCCTGCATCTTTTTGTGCTGTCTGATTTCCAAATCTTTCATAATTTCATGAAAATTCGATCCTAAAATTGTTTCTTCGAAAACAATCCTTTTTCTCTCAAAATTGTTTTATTTCGTAGTGTATGAACCTCATTAAGTTACCGCAATCTTCCGTCAAAAATCGATATATTGATTTTGCAGACCTTGGGTCGTAATGCAATTCACTGCGTAACGAAAGTGGTCGCGCTTCCTTCTGCACGGAACGAAGCGTATCTTTACAGACTGTTCTTGTTATTGCCCTCACCAGGTACTGTACATCAATTTAAAAATTCAGCTTTGAAAATCCAAAAGCTGAAAAGTGGTCTCGAATTTTCGCAAGTTGTTTTATGACCACTCATCCATTTTCTAAATAATCAATTTTTGCCTTTTCTAATCTAAACTTCTTTTCGTTTTCAGGCAAACTCGTTGTTCATCTGTTTTTGTTACGCGTACAAATCACCCTGTTGTTGTTGTTTTTGACCGGTAAATCAGTCCTTCATCCCATTCATCGACTCGGCAGCCATGCAAATCAAGGAGGAACCATCTGCGGACGCACCGAGCACTTCCAGACCGGCGAAGCAGGCCACTCCAAATGTCACTGGGAAGGAAGTTCTTAAGAGCTTTCTCGAGGTTCGTAAGCAAGATTTTTCTGTAAAAATTGAAACAATCAAATTTCCACACACACATGAATTTCTGAAATAATCTTGATTTGAGATACTGGTCTCCAATCTTTCGAAAAGTTATTCATGTGATTGCAATTTACGATTTTGAGCCTGGAGAAAGTTGAATTGAACAATGCGAGAACTACAGATATATTCAATGAAATGTTCAGGGCGACCACGTTGCTCTCCTCACATATGCCAAGATCTGCAATGCCATTGGAATTCTGGACAAAATGCAGGAATCCGCTCGAGTGCAGCTGCTGGAGCAGTTTTTCGACTGCACGGACTTGGCTGCCGACGATCGATGCGACCAGCTCGTCTCCTGTTTCGCGCAGCTCTCCTGGCACCTCGTTCCCCCCTCCATTCTGTCCAAATTCAGGAACATGCTCATCGAGTTGGCTATTCGTCATGTAACGTTTTCTTTCATTTTTCGCTTAAATTTTATTTTGTGCAACGCGTGAAAAATATCTAAATTCGTTAGTTTTCACTCATTTCTATATTCTCTTTATCCAAGAAGTTTGAATCAAGAATATAGATTTTGTCATTATTCCTTTTTACGAGAATTTTATTTTTCAGGTGCACCACACGGAAAAGATCTTCCGCTGTGCCCTGCAGCACTTTTGTCCCGTGGTGTTGAAGCAGGACGAGAACAGCGAGAATCAGAGGGAATTGACTGAGGCGGATCAGAGAAACTACTATAAAATGGCACACCACATCATCACTGCCGTTCTCAAGTGTCAGCCTACGTGAGTCATTTCCATAAATGATGGGTTTGATCAGAAAATTGTAGGAATTTTTAAAACTTCAAAATTGTTTATGTGGCGTCATGTTGAAGATATATACAGAGTTGTAGAATTTCAAAACCATTCCTCATTGAAATGAGACTTTTTTCAGAAGCACGAAGAATCTGCTGCGTTGCGTGCAGTCCGCCCTACCTCACCGAATGTCTGCCCCCGAGAAGCTTCGCGCCTACATTCGGAATGCGATCCAGTTGGCTGAGAAAGTGCCCCAACTCAAGAGGGACGTCTGGATGATGGTCATCGAGGAAATCGTCACTATCGATGTGGGGTTTTTGAAGTTTCCAACAAAAAAAAATTGCATTACCTTTCCTTCCCCAGAACACACTAAGCTTTCCAAGAATTCGTTGCTATGTGTTGAAAAATATAGTTTGATTTTCCAGAATTTCTCCACTCATTCTGTCGAGGAGACCAGCGATACAACGTCTATGGGCGTGCCCAGTATTTTTGCAATGGTAATAATATTCTCCTTTTGAACAAAATAATTAATTAATTGTTTTTTTCAGGATGAAGAAATCGAGGAATCGAATGAGAACGAGAAGGAAAAGCAACACTCGAAGAATGTGGATCTGCTGGATTCCATCATTTCGGACATCATTCTCTACATCGCCAAAGTGCACGGAGCCGAGGATGAAACCAAACAATTTGGTAGGGAATTGAAAGTTTCGAAGAATGTTTTCGGACTTTCAACTTTTTGAGAGACGAGAAACGCTCTTTTTCTCTCAAAAGGCACTCTCTCGTTCACTCTGCTAATAGCAGTTTGAAGATTTCCAAGTTTGAGCGCTCTAAAATAATTACTCATCTGAATTGGCTATATTATTTTGCAGACTCCTCCTGGCTGTCGTTCGTGATCTCCTCTCCTTCCGAGGTGTTTCCCCTCTTCCTCTCTCTTCTCGAATCTCACTGCCTCATGTCCGTCCACCTTCACTACGTGCCCTCCATCTGGCTTTACCTCTGCTCACTAAATAAGGTAAAATTTATTTTTGTCAAAAATCGTATTTGAATTTCACTATAATTCAGACATAAGGAAAAATGATCATCTTTTTATGTTTTTTTTTCTTACTGAAATCTATCAAATTTAATGCAGAAAACTTATATTAAAAACATCTATGGAAATATGATGAATAATATTCAATTTTCAGGACTACTTGTCCAATTTGTGTGATTCCCTGTGGTCGGTAGTGATGCGTCCCTCGCGCGTGCAGTCGGACATGAAGAAGAGTCACGGGGCAGCTGCCTATCTCGCGTCTTTCCTCGCTCGTGCCAAATATGCTAATGCTAAGTTAGTTCTTACAATAACCGTCTCAAGAAGAAATAACTGAAAAACTAAAGTCATATCCACTATGCTAGAACCCAATAAGTCAGAGGTTCCGATAAAATTCTATAGCGAGTCTCCTTATGCAGCAACTTTTCATCGAAAAAAGGTGTCTTGTGTACCATTTGCTTTTCCTATAATTTCTTTCCTGGCTAAAATTCTTCATAGGTTAGAAAAGAAATTTTATCTATTTATTCTTTTTCCATCAAGCTGATTCGACTAACGATTTTATTATTTTTATTTTTGAATTTTGCAGATACGCTTTTCATTGGATCAAGAAAATTTCGGGTTGGCTCGTGCAGTACGTCGATGAATGCGGACCGGTTAATGTAATATTTGGAAAAAGAACGTTAGTAAATTTTCAAATTCAGATGGGTATTGGAATCCGTCACGGCACTTTCTACGCTCTGTCTCAGGCACTTTTCATCATTTTTTCGTTCAGATACAAGGAGTTTGTCAAGAATGAAGGTTTGTGTAGAAATTCGTTTTAAAAACTGAACAGCAGTTCACATATCGTTAAAATAGTCATGCTTTCGGCATTTTTCCATTAACATCGTCAAACTATGCTTTCTTATTAGTTTTAGAATTTATCGGAAAGTTGAAATTTTCAGACCAAATGGAAGAATTGAAGCGTCTCTCGCTGGGTCGAATCATCCACTCCCCACTCGACCCGTTCAAACACATCAACAGACATGTCGCGCTCTGCTTTTCTGCTATCAGGTAGAAGATTATTCAAAAAATGTTTTACAGAAATTATGCTTTCAGTCGCTCCCTACAACTCGTTTACTGCTGTCACTTGGTGCCTTCTGAACAACAGGTACGAAGTTATCCATTATTTTTGAAAAATAAAAATTGAACAAATTCCCGCGTTCCTGACAGTTACGAGATGAAAAATTGAGATCGAAGATGAATTCGCTTTTTAGGGATAAAATCGAAAGCGAATTTCAAAATACTAAAATCGTCTCTTCTGACTGTAGCTCGTATTTTCAAAATTAACGAAGAAAATAATTGATTTACAGACAGACATCCAGCGCTCATTCGAAGACATGTTCCCCCTGGACGACTCGTGCAGTCTGTCCGTGAGTGGAGCAGTCATTCATCGACTGCTGCGTAAATTCGCCCCTCTAGCAGAGGACGTGCACGCAGTGCGGAGTGCGATCGAGAAGGCCCAGAACAGCCAGATCGAGGACGCTACTTTCGACTATCTGGATGAGGATGAAGATGTGCAGATGGGTACGTTTATTTTTGTAATTTTATTTTCAAGATACTGCATCTATAATTTAAGAAAATTAAAGTTCATGAATGAAATGATCTCTTGTGAAGACGCGCATAATTTGGAAAGAAAGATAGAAATGAAAACAACATGCATTCACAAAAGGATTGCTTAAAAATAATGAAGCTCCCGAATTTAGTTTTGCTAGATTTTATTCCTCAATTTTGCAGGATCAGTCCGCAGTCAGAACCACATGCTGATCGAGTTGCTTTGAGAAGAACCAAATCATTTTCCCCCTTAATTTAATTATTCATTTTTTATCGATTGGTTTTATTCAGGGGTTTGCGAAAAGCTTTCTGCTGATATTTCATTCTCGAATTTTTCGCAAGTCCCTGCTTTATGTTTTATTCTACTTCTTATATCCTCTTCTACTTGTTTGGGTTGATTTTTTGTTTCTTTGCTGTTGTTTTTAGAGATATAATAAAGTTTATGTGTGCTCAGATTTTGATGGTTTTATTCAGATAACAGGTTTTGAAAGACCTCTTCGCTCTTATCTTTCATTATTTCACAACCTCTAGTCTAATTATATTTTCAGAAATTCATCTCCGCACTTCTTCCTCAAAATTCTAAAATGGCATTGATCAATCGAGAGATTTTTGCTCAAAATGGAACTTCAATGATCTTCAAGCACTTTGAAGAACTAAAAAATTACTTCATAATCCCTTTCGTAATCCTTGATCTAAATAATCACTTGAGCTAGCCTTTCCAATCTGATTCCATTTTCTGTCTCGTCTACTCTGCTCCTGACTCTGACTCGGTTCCACAGCTCAGTCTTCATTGTCATCCTTTCCCTTCCCTTCCTCTTCCTTTATCCTCTTCGTCCTTCCCCTTCGATTTGTCCCTCTCGAATCGTCCTCTACATGCATTCTAAATGTGGAGCAGCCTGGCTGGTCTCCTCTCTATCCGTTATCTCCTCATATCCTTCTTTATCTTCTCCTTCTTCCCCCTTCCTTTTTCTTCCCCATCTTCATGCCGTCGTCGTTGCGAATTTCTAATTCGCACTTATTTTGTTGACTTGCCAAAAGCCGCCAATCGATTATCGTCCGACTTCGGAATCTCTGAAATTGTAAGTTCGCGGGTTTCTATTTGTTCGAATGTCGGAACACATAAGGGATAAGGCAAAAGGGGGAAGCAAACGGAAATTGTGTGGGACAAGGCGTTTCGATATTTTGAAAATAGTAGTTACCGTAAGTTTAAAAAAAAAATGATTTTTCGTTCAAATTTGAGTATAATTTTCTGAATTGTGTAATGAAGAATTCGTAAAATCCAGACGTAGTCGATGTTCTTTCCTTTCTCTGCACTCGAATGCAGTCGCACACATTCACTCGCAGAAACCGAGGGGCCGCTTCGATCTGTCTCAATGGGAGCGTTTCTCACAACAGGATATATCAGGATCAGGTGGATATTTTGAAATTGTACCAGTTTTTGTTCTTGGAAGAAGAATAACACAGACAAAAATGGTGTTGAATTTTGGAGAGTGTGAATACAGTCAAGAGTGAATTTCAAAATTTAGGATAATTTGAGCTAATCGAAAATGATTTCTGAAGTTTTTCTTTTAAAATGGAGAATTTCTTCTAGACTAGAATTATGATCCACTTTTTGATGTAATATTGATTTTCGAACATTTTTTTCAAATTATTTTCTTCTCTTCTGTTCCACTTTGAAGCACAATCTTCCTTCAGCAACCTTCGACATCTCGTCATATTCCACGCTCAACTTCACTAGCTCCAGTGATCGACAGAAGAAATGGAGGAATCAGAGATGTGGGTTTACTTTCTTCGGTTTCTGTTAAAGTACTGTTAATTTTGATGAACTTTTACTTCATGATAGGGTCCACGAGTAATATTTCATAACGACGATTTGTCAGGAATTATCCCTTTCGCTTCACTCTGGTTCAAAAATAACATTCACTCTTTGCTCCTTCTCATTTTGAGAAAAAAACGAATCATAGATATTCCAATTTAAAAATCTCAAAGTTTCAGAAAGAAAATGAAAATGTTCTTATTTGCAGCCAGCTCTTCCACCAACCTATCACCCTCGATTTCATGACGAAATATCGGTCAGGCGTATGCCTCACACAAGAATTCCAGGAACAGATTTGGTTATTTCGAAAATCGCATTCGGTAAGCATTTCAAAAATTTTAGACTTGAAAAATATTAATTTTTTCTGAATGACTACGATTTCTAGGATCTGCTCCAATATCTGGAATGTTCGGTAATGTGACAGATTCAATAACCGAGATTATTGAAACTGCATTACGATTAGGTAAAAAGCTTACTTTCTTCAAAATTAGACGAATTTGTAGGCATCAATTATATCGACACTGCATATTGGTATGGTCAGAGCAGGAGCGAATTGATTTTGGGGAAAGTTTTGGCAAAGATTCCTCGGAAAGCCTACTACATTAGCACGAAGGTAAATTCTCAAAAATTTCGGCTAGGAATTTACGTGAATAGCAGAAAAATACGAAATATTGATTTTGAAACATTGATGAAACTCTAATTCAGGTCGGTCGATTCGAATTGGACTACGCGAGGACATTCGATTTCCGAGCCGACAAAATCCTGGAATCTCTGACGAACAGTCTGATGCGGCTCAAACTCACCTACATCGATATTTGCTACATTCAAGTGAGTCCAATTTTGTGCCTCTATTCTGTGTTTTGGAACTCGAGTTCACAAATTAATTAGGCCATTTTTTACTTCGGCCCCTTTTTTCTTCTGGAACAAGAGGCATGAATTTGGAAAAAAGGAGACCAGAAAAAGAACATGCAATGCAAATGTATTCGCACGTGATGCAATTCTGCGCACTCTAAAATAGAACAATTCATCATCTTTCAAATTTGCTCCAGATGAAGACAATCCTCTAACCTTCTGAAAGTTCGCATTAGTCTTTGAACTTCTTCTCATTAATCTATTAACATTTTGTTATGTTGCGTTTTCATTTCTGCTTTTTTTCCAACGAACACCAAAGATTTCTCCTTTTTGAAGGAAGGAATGCAGAATCCTCAAGCCCTTCTCCTCATTGCTCATTGCAAATGCATACACAGAAAACAGACTGATTGACGCAACAATTCTCTCATTCCCCATTCCACATTCCGCAGCCACTCGCTAATAATTATCAGACAAATGTCAGTCGCTATTTTCGGCTGCATTTCCTGCTATTTGTATATACGACACCATACTAGAAAAAGACACTGTTGCGCGTTCACACTCTGAACGCTTCTGCTGATGGTCGTTGTAAAGATTTATAAATTCATCTGAAAGAGAACCATTCTTCTGTTTTAGAATTCTTCAAATCTAGAAATAGCTTTTTCCTGTGATTTGATCAATATGCATAATTTTACTTGTTTAGATCCACGACACGGATTTTGCGCCGAATGAGAGTATCATTCTCTACGAAACGTTGCAAGCGCTCGAAATGGCGAAACATTGTGGCAAAATTCGATACATCGGATTGACTGGATATCCTCTCCCTAAATTAGCGTAAGATTATTATATCTATACAAGTTTTTTTTCTAAAATCATACAAATAATATTATTTTCGCTATTCAAATTTTGATATAGTTCCTCTTGAGTATACGATAATTGAAATCTGAGTGATTCGGAACTTCCAACTCCAAAATGTTCCATTTTCACTCAAGGTTACTCCTACCAATTGAAATCAATGCTCGTTTTCAAGTGGAAGAAAATTGCTAGAATTGGTACTCGAGTGACATTTTTACAATCAGTGCAATCAGCTAAATTCGAAAGTTTGAATTTGCAGCTCTGTGATAGCGGCTTCCCCCGTTCGGATAGACGTTGTGATGACGTACTGTCACGGCTCGCTCAACGACAATTCACTTGGACAACATACCGCTTTTTTCAGAGTCAGTTTTGATGTATTCTACTTTATGATAGGCCTAGTTAATTTTCAGTCGAAGAATGTAGGCGTGATTAACAGTGGCGCTCTGAGTTGGGGTCTGCTCACAGAGAAGGGACCTCCCCCATGGCATCCGGCCAATGAGAACATCAAAGACACCTGTCTGGCTGCTGTTCAATATTGCGTGGTGTGTCCATTTTCTTTACTTTTTTAGTCAGTCATTTTAATAATTGAATTATTTTCATCGGATATTTATGATCGCTCTTCTTTGAATTTTGTGACAGAAATGCGAATCTTGATGAACGTGCATTACATTATCTGCAAACAGCGAGCTTGGCTGAGACAAAACTTTGCCATATGAACCTCGTGTACTCCATCTATCCTTTGATAAATTCTCTTTTTCGAATAGCTTACAACAAATGCAATCCTAACAAGTATTCAATGTGATTCATTTAGTCGAAGAAGATGGACATATCCCGTTTCGCCCTGGAATATGCCATCAACTTCCCGCACACGATCTGCTGCGTGGTTGGAATGGACTGCGTGCAGCAAGTCAGAGACAACATCGAATTGGCCTGCAACTGCGCGCTCACAGAGTTGGAGAATCGAGTCAGGGACAGGATCATGAGGAGGTACGAAGTTCTTATCCCTTCAATTCTTATTTATGCTCTAAAGAAGAGAATTTTGAATTTCTTTTATAGTTCTCGTCAGATTGTGAACACCATCGTTGATTGCACCATGATCTCCATTGCAAATAAAAGGAAAATTTTCAATTTTAAAGGATTTTTCAGATACTTAGATCTGTTGGAAAACCAAGGCTGGGAGGGAGTTAATGTCGAACAATACTGGAAACGATTGAAGAAGCTAGGCTTGACTGCTCTAGCCACTCATCGGTTAGCGCATTATCAATTTTTCACTTGAAAGAATCGGGAGAATCAGAGATGATTTAGACATTCCTCCGTGGAATCCCTTGTGAGCACCCTGAATGGCTTCTCACTGAGTTCGTCCCCGTCCAGCTTGGATTTGAGAATTCGGACTCCCCAAAGAAAATTTAAACCGCCTCTCGGATAAATCATCATTTTTCACTTATTCCAATTGAATAGCAGTTCAAATGCTCTCACTGTGCAATGCACAAAATTTTCATTTCTGCATTCCTATTTCATGGCATTATCTTCTCTTTTCGGAAGAAAGGAATTTCTATAGATAGTGTCATGCAGCCAAAAAAGCATACGAACTGTTTATCAATTGGAACAGATGTTTCGAATAGAAGATATTATTTCTAAAAAAATCGAATAAATACTTATATTTAATTAGGAAGTCTATTATCCTTGAGTGAAGCTTCTTGGTTTTGTGCCAGAATAACTATTTTCACAAATTGATGCTCTTAATTTTTGTAGAAAATCACAGATAATAGGATGCCTTTGGAATTTCGGGGATTGCGATATTTGTCTGAGAAGGAGATCGATGAAAATTTGGCTGCAGAGAAGTACTCGGAATCGCCGGAATTCGCTGACATCTCCAAATCTGATCTGACGCCCAATGTTTATGAAGGAGGGTTGAAGGTGGGATCTATGAATTCAACGAAAAATATCGTACTCTAATTTGTGAATTTTACATCATGTCCTTCTCAAGAATTTTTAGTTCCAAATTTTCAATGACTTTTCAGGTGTGGGAGTGCGCTCTAGATTTGTGCAACTATGTGGAACAGGAGAAGGATGCTTTATCAGGAAAGACCGTACTCGAAGTAAGGAAATGAATTGTTTTACGATAAAAATGATACAAGTTTCAGTTAGGCTGTGGCGCAGGTCTACCCGCTCTGATGGCACTCAAACTCGGAGCACAAAAGGCAGTATTTCAGGATTATGTGGGTTTCAAAAATGCTATTCCTTTTTTCAGTTTTGTAAAAATTCAGAACCGCTTTGTTCTGGAGTGTTTCACAAAGAAAAACGTGGAATTGAATGGAATCAGTCAAGAAAGAGTGGAATTTATAGGCGGCCCGTGGAGCGAAACCAAGAGTTTAATCGGAGAAAAATCGTAGGTTTCATAATTTTATTTTTAAAAAAATGAAATATTTCAGATTCGACTTTATTCTGACGGCCGAGACGATCTACAGTGAGGATCACTACGGAACTCTGCTCGATTTGTTCAATTATGCTTTGGCAGATTCGGGAATCATGTAAGATAGTTTTTCTAAAAATACACTTTAAAGAATCACAAGTTTTGATCAAGAAATCAGAAGAAGTTCATTTTTGCAGACTTCTCGCCGCGAAAACGTATTATTTCGGCGTCGGTGGCAGTGTGGCTGCGTTTCTGGATGCAACGACAAAACACGAGAAATTCGACCACAAAATCATCAAAAATATCGATGAAGGCGTTCCGAGGCAGATCGTTGAATTACGGAGAAAATAAGGGTTATCTTTCTTCTTTGTTGGAATTGTTGATTTTTGGTTGTTGATAAATTTGTTGAATAAGTGGAAAATTTGCAAGAACTCGTCAGGAATTCAAGAATGTCAATATCCCTATTCTTCTATTTTCATTTTTGGAAAAGTCATAATGAAATGCGAGGGAAGGAATTCTCTTTCAGACGCACTTGACCTCGACGCTTTTTGCGCTTCTTGCAAAGTGTCGAAAACTTATGAAAACTGACTATGAGAATGGGAAGTACTGCGAGACAAATGGACAAATGCTCCACACATCGATTTTTCGGGATTTTATTTTCGTTTTTCCACCGAAGAGTTTTTACTTTATCCCAAATCACGATAAAAACTTGAATCCTGATCCAAAAAGAACCGGTTTTATGCAGGGAAAAAAACTCGTGAATCAAAGATCAGGAATTCCTGTATTTTTCCAGGAAAGTATTGGGAGGGAATTTCGAAATATGCTTGACCATGTTTGGCAATAAATAAATATAGTTTGTGCATTTGCAGCCTGCAACCCTGCTCTGTGGCTATTGATTTTCCCCTTTCCCTTCTCTCCTTTCCCTTTCTTCTTCCGACTTTCCCACTTGCCTTTATTATTCATCGTGCAGCATCACCGCTTCTCTCCCTCTGTCTGGTTTGTCTGACTAATTCTCGTGTTTTGCTGATTTCTGATTTTATCAATCAACTTGAGTCATTCCAGAGTTGTGAGTGGATTCGGTAGAAGATCGACCGATTTTGGAAGGAAGAAGGAACGAACACGGAGACAGACCGATCGTGCGTTGGGATAAATGGTATGTGTAGCTATAATTTTGGGGATTTTAAACTTTTTCAAGGAAAATTATTATTTTTCAGCCAAAATTCTCAGGTTTTCGTACAAATTGAATTTTGACGATGTTATAAATGCATCGAATTTGGCAAAAAATCTATAATTCATCTGATCGCTCGACAAAACGATTACTAAACCAACTCATCAAGCGGTACAATTTAATCTATGCCTGTTTTTGCAGAGCGCGACTCTGCAACCCTACCTCGAGGCAGTGCGGGCCACCCTCCAGGCAGCCTTATGTCTGGAACAGTTCAGTTCTCAGGTCGTCGAACGACACAACAAGCCTGGTCAGTTTGATGGCGCTTACTTCTTCTATTTCCTTTCACCCTTTATACAGTCCACATTTTTTTAACTGTTTTGTCCATACTATTTTCTAGAAAATATGCTAAATGGTACAAATAGGTGAGGGTCATAATAATAATACAATGAACTGTTACGAATCCGTTTCACTGTATCTAGAGAAAATGAGTTATATTTTTCAATTTTGCGAACTCCATAAACCGCCGCAAACAAACTAACTATATTGATTTGCTATTATTCAGAAGTAGAAGTGCAGACGTCGAGGGAGCTGCTGATGACTCCCGTGGTGGTCGCCAGGAACAAACAGGAGAAAGTCCTCATCGAGCCCTCCGTCAATTCTGTTAGGTAGGCGCTGATTGCTGATTTTTATAGTTTCTTCATGTCAAACATCCTCTTTTTATGTAGAATCACTAAATTGCTTTTTAGTTACTGTATCTGTTCAACGATTTCAACGATCTGAAAGTTGCTTTTAAATTTGTAGATTAACTAGATTGGATTATCAAAACAACACCATAAG
The DNA here is from genome assembly GCA_002287525.1 of Diploscapter pachys. Lineage (NCBI taxonomy): Eukaryota > Metazoa > Nematoda > Chromadorea > Rhabditida > Rhabditidae > Diploscapter > Diploscapter pachys. Next base: position 63,157 of record LIAE01009660.1, read on the forward strand.
CTTTCTGATAATTGACTAGGATAATCAATAATGTAGGCTTCAATCTTCAGGGTTTCAATAGCCATCAAGCAGTCGGATGAGATCGAGAAAATCCTCTGCCACAAATTCACTCGATTCATGTGTCAACGAGCCGACAACTTCTTCGTTCTTCGAAGGAAACCCATTCCTGGTAACAATTCGCTAATCTTACAACATGATTATGTATTTATTCTCTGCAGGCTATGACATATCGTTCCTGATCACGGCCCATCACACGGAATCCATGTACAAGCACAAACTCGTCGATTTCTTGCTACATTTCATGCAGGAAATTGATAAAGTAGGTTTTTTTTTTTATTTTCCTTTATTATTTTCTAAGTAACTATCCAAAAGAGTTATAGGCATTTTTCTTGAAAATAAACGAGAATTTTTACTGAACCAGAGACATTGTTTCCATTAAAAGTTTGGAATTATTTTTTATATTCCGGGAAGTTCACCCACTTTTTCTCCATTATTAACATTATTTGAGTCTCAAAATATATGAGCCTTCCAAGAAAACATTTTTCTAATTTTCTAAACAAATATTCTTGTGATCTTCAGGAAATAAGCGAGATGAAATTGTCGTTGAACGCGCGAGCGCGTGTGTCTGCAGAGGAGTTCCTCAAGCGATTCAACTAGAAGACATCAATCTGCCAAACATCGATTGGATCCGTTTGTTTGTTTTTTAATCGTGCTACTATTTTTTCGTTTCCATTTTCTCCGGAATTGCCTCAGAGTTTTCCGTTCTAATGACAAATTTACAAAGGAACGTTAATTCAAAATAAAAATATAGTGAATTTTTCTAAATATTTCACTACATTTTCTAAAATTTCTTCTTTAAAAGTCTCGAAATCGAATTTCATTTCTTTTCTCTCACAAGTGACCTAATCGTTCGGAGTTCAGTGCTTTATCAGCCGCGAAAGTGCTCTTTTATCAATTAATTTTTCTTGCAAATCTACAAAAATTATCTTATTTACAAAGGTTTAATTTAATTTGATTTTAATTTATTCATTTTCACCTCTTGAAAGGTATCTATTTGATAACTTTGCAATTTCACCGTTATGTGACGAAAACGATATGCATTTCATCGAGTTCCATCTAAAATATTTCTCTTCCTCTTAAAATAAAATTCCGTTTTTAAAATTCACTAAGGGAAGGAAAATATTGACGAAATGCTAGAATAAGCTGCATTCATTCCATAAACCATATGAATTATGATTTATTTGATTTTGACCGATTGATAACTTGGAAAATAAATATCTGTATATTTTTAGTTTCAGAATACGACCATATTCGGTTTGAACCGAAATAAATTACCTGGAAGAATTATTCTTGAAGTTGAACTAAATTAGATACTTTGAGATGAATATCCCAATCCCAGTTCTGTCCTGCATTCTAATCGCTCTAATCGAGCTAGTCGTTGGAGAGGACGTGTCGACGACCGCGGCAAGCAACTTCAGAGTCGAGGGAGATGTAAGATGTTTTTATTTCTAAGCAGTTGAAAGTATATTCAAGTCAAAATGATAACAAAGCAAAAAAGTCTGACTGTGTTCACAGTTTCGTACAGAACTTTTATTTTTCCTAGTTTTCATTTTCATCAATCTTGCAGACCAAATTTCACCAGTTGAAATGTCGATTATGTCCTTACATAGTAATTAACTTATCACTTGTTCTCAAGTAGTCTAGGAAAGGGAAATGAGCAAGGTTAAATGAAAAGTCTGAACGAAACTATTGGTAGACCTAATATTTTCAGCCTCATTAGATGTTTCTAAATCTAGCATTTATCACGAGCTTTCGTTTATTTGAATAACTTCATGATTTACCCATTTGTTTGTTTGAGGTGATTTTCCCTGCCTCGTCAAAAGGCGAGCGCTGGGCATCGAACAGCCGCGTGTTGCTAAACCACGGCCAGCACATCGGATTCGTCAAGGAGGACGGCTCCTTCGTTGTCGACAATGTGCCTAGTGGGAGCTATGTCGTGCAGGTATGATTTTTTCTCGATAAAAATAGAATTTCAAGAAAAATACTAGATTAGTCGTTTCTGATCACACTTATTTTGAGTTTGTTCGAAAGGTTGTATTTTTGAAACTAACATATGTACAACTGTTACCTCGTCAGGAAATGTGGAATATTTGAAGGGATGCAACCGTGCAACATTTTGAAAGATGCAATTCTATCATCTCTTTTTCCAAAAGATATACAACACATCTTCTCATTTAGTTGAGATTACTCAATTTCATATATTTTTCGGTGCAAAATGAATATTTTCAGATCGAAAACGTCGATTTTCTCTTTGAACCGATTCGAGTCGACATCACCGGAAAAGGAAAAATGCGCGCGAGAAAGCTCAGTATTCTGCAGGTATATTTTTGAAATTAAAAGAAAATTCTAAATTGATTGACTTCAAGCCGAATGCAGTGAGTCAGTTGCCGTATCCTCTGAAGCTGACGGCTCGAGAGCCGACGCGCTATTTCCGCAAGCGAGAGGAGTGGCGCATCACGGACATGCTGCTCAGTCCCATGGTTCTCATGCTCCTGCTCCCCTTCCTCGTCATGGTCATCATTCCCAAGTAAGTCATTTTCAACCTTCATCAACAAAATGTTTTTATTTTGACTGAATTAAAATATACAGGATGTTGCACAAACAAATGTCCGGTTTATACTTTCGTTTCATCTTTTCAAATCTCATATTTTCATTGCAATAAGACGTGATTCTATCAAGACCTCGTTGTCAGTATTGACATTCGATGAAATTATCAAGCTTGAATGCTATTTTAGTGACGTGAAAGTTCAACTTGTAAACTAATTTCTCTATTTAAAAAAGCAAAAAAAAACCTGACAGTAATTATGAAGCACCCTGTACACGGAAGATTATTATTTCCTTTCAAATCTTTCTACAATTTTTTATCGAATGTCGTGTTTTACCTCAATTCTAAATAATCGGTAGCATTTAATGTGAAAGATGATCGTTTGAATATGATGATTTTTCAATATTTTTGAACATCAAAAATTGTGAAGAAAAACAGAATAGCTAACTTTCGGGCTCCTAGAAAAAGACACCAGGACACCGGGACACCAGTTAGAAAAAGACACCACTTTTTTTCTTTTCGTCTCTTGCTTTCTTATACTATTTCTTAGAAAACCCGGTGTCTTTTTCTAACTGGTGTCCTGGTGTCTTTCTATGAGCCTAACTTTCGTAGATCAATTATTTCACCTCTCACCTCCCACATTGATTGTTCCATTCGATTCTGTGTTGTTTGCAATTATGATTAGACACTCAGCCACCCACTGCCTCGCTGCAGGTCAAACAAGCTCGAGGCTTCTCCTTTCCATTCACAAAACAAAGAATGACGAGTAAAAGGACTAATCAAACCATCAAATCAATCAATTTGCTAGTTTCACGAAAATGTTTCAGATTGACAGCGAACGACCCTCAGCTGCAGAAGGAAATGGAACAAATGTCTCTGCCCAAAATGGACATGCCAGATGTCTCCGAGATGATGGCCAACTACTTTGGCGGAGGACCTAAGAAAACTGCATCTAATAAAAAGGTAAATTGAAAGTTTTCTTATTACTAAGAATGCCATTTTGAAGGAGGATATTCTAGATAAATGCTTGCCCTGTTCATTTTATTATATTTCGATATTGGATTTTGAGATACTTCGTTTGTCTAGGGCTAGGGATTCTGGAAGTTCGAAAATTTTGGGATTCGAATTAATATTTTTTCGAAACGAACTCGAACTTATTAGAGATTAGAGTTCGAGTTTAAAGTTTCATTTGATTTCCGAAATCCCTGTTCAAGACTTTCTATCATCAACCAAAATAATTTCATTGAAAAAGGAACTCAAAAGGCAGAACGAGGGTAGCTTTTGTAAATAAAATACCTCTCGTAAATAATATATCAAATTATTTATTCTTCTTTTAATTAATTAAAAAATTATTAATTTCCAGGCAGTGACTGGATCGGCTCATAAAAGAAAATGATCGACTTGCCGATTCTCCTCCCGAACAAACTTAATCTAATTTCGTTGTGATGCCAAAAATAGGCTCTTCTGTTTTCTCGTATTGTTCAACTCCTTCCATACAATTTTGACTACGGGTAGACAATTCTTTCTTCAACTCAGAAAAGGTAGAGCCACTATTTTTTGACTTCATCAGGGTACGGGATATACTCAGACTTAGATTTAGGGACAATCTTTAAATCATTTATGTTAGAAAGTTAGTCTGAAACTGACAAATCCAAAGCTTCAATCTCGCACAGGAATTATCCCGTGATTTTTTTTTGTAAATTTTTCAGCTAAATATTTTTATTTAACAAACAATTATTCTATTCCCGGACTCTGGTAGCTTTATCGATAACTTGTTGCTATTTTCCTTTTGTAATGACTTGTATATGATCACTGAATTAGTGTGAATAAAGTGTTCATCATTTGATCTTCATGTTCCATTTCCGGCAATAAAGTTATCATTATCCATAATTGATAAGGGGATGTTTCACCAATTCCCTCGAGTTGCATGACAGGGCATCATTTTGAGGCTCTGATTCGAGTCAGCCCTTCAAGCTGAATCTCGTTTCCATAGTAACTCGAGAAGTGAAGGAACATTTCGTCGTTTCCGCTAAAGAGCATTTCGATTGATTCCGAACTTTCTTCATTTTTCTAACATCTTCAAATTCTGATTATTCTTCAGATTTTAATATACGAGTTTTTAAAAGTTTATAAATTCATAAATCCAGCATGAACCTAAATTAAATTTGACATTTCATAAGTAATTCTTGAACAAACATACTTCATATTCTGGTCTTGCTAATATTTTTATGATTTTTATTTCAACAGATTTTTCAATATCCAGGATAACTTTATCCGCTTACCCTTGATCTGACCGAGCTCAAGATGTGTGAAAGAGATGAGGGGATGAGGAGGGTCAAATTGTTAGGTTGAATAAGTTCACATATGGCATAGAGAGCAGTGAGATCGATTGACTCTCTGAGAGATTGAGTTATTGACTTCAAAGGAATACCGACCATTCGAAAGATAAACATTACTTTTGCATTGTGCAAAATATCATAGCTTCACCACCATTTCTATAACTGGAACTAAACATTTAACAAAATTACAGTAATGAAAAATTTAGATGGGGTTCTTCTCTTCACTATCTCAACTATTAGGACTCGGCAAGAAACAAGTCAATGTAGTCGTCATTGGGTTGGATAATTCGGGAAAGGTAAAATGAATAAATTTACAAGAACGAGTAAATTTCTTTCAGACAACAATACTGAATCACCTGAAAACTCCTGACACGCGAGTGGCTCAGATAGTTCCCACAGTTGGTTATGCCATGACTAACTTCGCCACCGAGAATTTCAGCTTCAACGCATTCGATATGGCCGGAGCGGGTATGAAATTGAGTTTGTAATGGAAAAGAAACTTGGACGAAGGTCAGGTTTTCAAAATGTAGGCATTTGGAAGTTCCTGTAAATTTCGAAACTGTCCGAACCCTAAGGTTCGAGATTGGGCCGAGAGTCGTATTCTTCAGGCTAAATAGTCAGAAAACACCAAAAGCCCGACCCGAGGCAAATCTTAAATTCTTGGTCCGACCTCTTACTATCATCGGCGAAAATTAAATAAATAGATATAATTTTTGTTGTTGTTGAAAACTCATAAAATATCCCTGGATCTCAGCAACTCTCTACAATTTGGCCCCATAAAATTCTCATGTCTGGTTTTCGAATATTCTCCTGTCTCTGGGTTCTTTATCGCTCCGAGATTTACAGCTTTCTGACCAGAAGCATGAGAATAACGGGGAATTCTCTCCATTACAGTATCCCTAGCAGATTGTAAATGAGTGCGCTGTTTTCTGCAGGGAAATATCGGAATTTGTGGGAATCGTACTACGCGTCTGCACAGGCGATCGTGTTCGTGGTGGACAGTGCCGACAGACTGCGGATGTCTGTTGCAAGGGACGAGTTGTGGATGCTGCTCGATCACAAAGATATCTCCTCCAAAAGTGTAAATAACCTCCACATTTTTAGAAATATGCAAAAAAAATATCAATTCTGAACATTTTGAGAAGTCAATTACTGTCAGAATCGTAAAAATTTCAAATCTTTGATTAGAAGCACTAAATTCTGACCAGTTTTGAGCGATGTTAGAAAAGGCTAATGTCTCAGTTGATTACGCATCTTTGCAGATCAACTTTTCTTCTGAAAGATATCATGTACATGAAAATGTAAAAAGATCTTTGATTAATTCAGCATTTTCCAGATCCCGATACTAATTTTGGCAAATAAAATGGACCAGAAAGATGCGTCGACTTCAGCCGAAATTTCGACATTATTGGGTATACAATTTTTAGGAAACAGCTGAATTTTTGTAAATTTTCCAGGGCTCGACGTTATTCGAGGCCATCACTGGTCAATCTTTTCGACTTGTGCGATTAATGGGCAAGGATTAGACAAGGTAATCCGATTATGAAAAAAATCTTCAGCGATAAATAATTTGGGAATATTCTTTTTTATTTTGATTCAAAATTTGAAACAATGCTGATATTTAAATTGCTGGTATCTGAATGTTACGAAATAACTTAAATGAAACGTTGTGGATAACTCACCCGATGCCATCTTTATTAATTCTATAGTATCTGCGAAAAATTTACCGTAAAAACTAGACATGAGGTATTTCTCAAAACTCATGCATTTTTTCAAACTTTTATGCGTCACTAACAATCTTTTTTTTCGAATTAATTGTTTCTTTGTAAATTATCTAATTATCCCAAATTTAGGCTATGCAATGGTTATCCACTGAAATGAAGACTTACCTAGAAAATCAAGCTACCAAATAAACTTATCATGTTGTTTTTGTTGATGATAGAGCAATAAATATTTTCTAAAACGAATGCCTCCCCCCGATTTTTTTAATAGAATTTATCCCAGATCTTTTCTTCGTCCTATTCAAGAAAGGATGCGTTATTTTCTATTGTTCTAGAATACCGTGTTTACGTCTTTCCTTCTCTCTTCCCCTCGTCGTTTTCCATTGTCTCTCGCAGCGTTAATCCCCTCTATGACAACAAGCCGACAAGCACCGTATCGCATTACAAAAGGAGATCAAGAAAACCGGCTGGAATAAAGAAATCAGCGGAAACAAGAAGATTTGCATAATTGAAGATTTTTTCTGAACAAAAATGCGGTAGGAAGAGATTCCTTCTATACATTGCAAAACGCCAATTTTAAGGAATAGATAGATGTCGGAATAGAAAAATATCAACAAAAAAAATGACGTAAAAATTCTCGAAAACTTCAAGAATTTAAATCGTAAGAGCTCACAAAATCAACCAAATGCATGTATTCCCCTCCTTCTCTCCACTTCTTTATCTCCAATTTGCCCAGCCCCTGCCAAGCCAAGTTACAGTCTCTCCTCCCCCCCAACCGAATGCGAGAATGGGAGAGGCTGCCATAAAAGTGTCGAGATTGATGAATTGCTCCTGTGGTGGAGGTGAGCGGTCCGCCCTCGCTGAGTCCTGCATCCAGCGGACAGCTCCTTTCATCTCTCAGCCTCCCCCTGCAGGTCTTGCAGGTCTCATTTGTCCATCGCCTATCATAACCGATCACCTGCGCGATCTCGCATTATCGTTTTGAGGCCACGAAGAGAATTTTTGCTCTTCTTTCGACAAGTAGTTTGTATGAACCTTACTAGTGTAAATTTGAATTTTTCTAAAGGAACCTCGCGATATCATGATTGGGAAAATTTCTTTCTGAATTTTTAACTTCAATCTCGACTCTAGATCATAGGTGTACGTCAATTCTAACAAAAGAGACGTCAACATAGGAGCTCACTGATCTTGATGAAACTTACCAGATAGGGATTTTCGATGACGCTGATCACGATGGTGAAGTCGAAAAGTGCAAAATAGGGGCCTGAAAACAGGAAACTGATGAGAATTCTTTTCTTCACTTCGGTTTGCGAACTTAAAAATTTGCATACATTTGTGACAAGCAAATTTTTTCATTTCTCACGCAAAATACGAGTGAAACACAGCTAAAAATTTCCTAACTTCAGGCTCCTATTTTGCACTTTTCGACTTCACCATCGTGATCAGTGTCATCGAAAATCCCTATCTGGTAAGTTTCATCAAGATCAGTGAGCTCCTATGTTGACGTCCCCCTTTGTAAGCGAGAAATTCCGAATTCCGAACGTTGATTATGAGTTTTCCATTTTTTAAAAAATAAATTGAAATTCCAAATGACCTATTCATGATTTGATTGATCGATTCAAAAATTTCCCTCTAGGCGCCAAGATGTCACCTTCCTTTCTTTGAAGCTTCGCCCATTTATTTGCCTATCGATAGCTGTCACTTTTTCATATTTTCATCCATAATTAGACTCAAAAGTTTACATGATTTTCGAATAATCTTTCTCATCCCTTTGCATAAATCTGACACCAGATTCATGCCCTCTTCGCAAATTAGCACCCCATAAAAGTTGTGAGTTGACCGACCTTTCACAATCCAGCATCTGAATGCGACCACTGCTTCCCAGCTTCCTCCATCAATCCACTCTATCGAATTTACTATTCACTAACAAAATCACAGCTATTCAATCAAAATCACCACTAATTTGGCGAAAATAAAAGGAAACTAGAAAGAGCACGCACCTAATTGCCTAGTGGCTTTTGAAATCCGTTCGCAGTTACAGCGAACTGACGCAAAGCGACGTTCAATCGAATTTTCAATTTCCAAGCCGATTTTCTTCCGAATTTTGCTCATTTTTCATTGATTTTACTGAATTTTCCAGCTTTTCCATCAATAACCATTTTACAAATTCGATAGGCCACTTGTTTTACAATTCCCGCCGCTGTTCTGTACCGTAATCTTGTCCGATCTTTTGCCGCACTGTCTTTTGCCTTTGCCGATTCCCAATCGACTCCTTTATTGCTGTTAGGCAGGACAATAAATTTCTTCCCGACTTTTGAGGACAAGATCTACAAGATCTGCGCGATTTGCTGTACCTTTTCAACTCATCCATCACTATCTCGAGTTCTCTCTCATTTCTTCCGATTTGATTTGTTGAGATAAATTTGTAATTTCTTGTGATTCAATGGAGGTTTTTTCTTATCTTATTTCTCTGGATTTTACATATCCTCCTCCATCTATCCCTTGTTCATCTTAATCCGAATGTGTTTGTTTGTTCCTGTCTATCTGTTGAATATCGTATGCGCATAATTTCCTCGCTCATCAGTATGCACAGCGTTCTTCTTCATCTTTTCTTGTGACCTCCAACCGAACTTTTGCTCGATCAAACAATAGAGTCTCGCTACTGGAGGTTTGATGGGAAAATTTATCGCTTTCCGGTAAATTATCGTCTCCTCGTTCATGAATTTTTTGACAGCTCATCATGCTTATTTCCTTCTATAAGTTTTCACTTCTCACAAAACTGTTTCATTCCTCTCTTTTCCTGATTCAAAAGGATTCACATCGACCTTTCTTCGTTTTTCTCAAGGCAAGTGCGCAACCTAATCCGGTCATAAAGCGGCAAATCCACTGCTTCTTGTGAATCTCTTTCATTTCCACCAGGTTTCTTTCTTTACGACTAAATTGGGCACTCTTTTCGGTTACAGTAATTTTATTCTCGATCTTTCTGAACTTTTCTTATTTGAAAGGCTTCAGCCCGAATTTCGCGTATCTCCTCGATTCTATGCACTGCTTCTGCAAATTACCGTACTCTTTTCTGATAACTGCTACTGAACGTTTTGGCTCGTTAGCTCGCAAGTTTTATCGGCAGTTGACAGTCAAAGGCGCATTCCTGCTTGTCTCTTCCCTTTCCCACTTCTGCTCCTATCCTTTTATGTTCTGCCGCTCTTTTTCTTTCTTCCTTTCTTTCTACCGAATTGCTTATCAGCTATCACTGCTCGGCTCCTTACACAGAAGCACAGTTTTCAATCATTTCAGCCCGTTTTATTTTCCTACTCTTCAGCATTATCCCATTCCAAAAGAAACTTTTCTCTATTTTTGTGAGGCATTTCTTGCGTCTTCCCTACCCTTTATGACTTCTCATTTTTGTGTTGTAAGATAATGAAAGACTAGTGGGGCGATAAGGAAAAGAAGCTGAATTAATTCATTCCTAAGAAGTGTTTTTCGCATGATTTCGCAGTTTACAGCCCCGGACATTTAGGAAGGGCGGATTGTAAAGGAATCAATTATTTTATGGATGGTGTCGTATAATCATAATCTCATTATCAACCCGCTTGTAATTCACACTTTCTAAAACTACATTGTGATTGCGTAATTTATTGCATTCCTCTGAATCTTGCTATTTTTGTCTGACTGTTTGAATGTCTAGCGACAGTACTCGAAATAGTGAGGGGGAAGGTCTTCTTAATTTTCGGCTATTCGTCATGAAAAATTCTTGCTTCATTTTTAAACTCCAAGAAATTGCCGTAAACGTGTTGAAATTTCAGTCGCATGAAGCGAGTGAAGCACGAAGTGGCACCGATGGAAAACAGTCAGAACACGCAGCCCGAGAACATGCTGGAGAGGGAGAGACAGGCTACTGAACACGACGAGCAGCTGCAGACGCATTCTGCTCAGGTAGACAAATGTATCGATCAAAGTCCGAATCAATAATTTACTGCAAAGTTAATTCATGCGAAGAAATTTTATTTGAAAAAGCCGACATATTCAGGGTTAAAGCCAAATCCTTGGTGTGGACCCCACTTTGTATCAACTTTCTATCAGACTTGTAAATTTTTGATTTTCGGATCTCCTACCTTAAAAATGTTTATTCAGATTGAAAGTCTGTCTAGATTTGTGCATAAGTGAAGGCCAATGAAATTCTCCTTTTCTTTCAAGTGCTGAATTTATGCATAGAGATCAATATTGTCGTTAATGATCATGGTTGACTTATCACCACGTTAACATAAGAATTGATTTTTTTCAGGAATAATAAATGAGAAAGATTATCGCGAAATGTTTCAGCTAATCCAGTCAGCAGCAGGTCTGTCAGGCCTGTCAATGAAGGCCCACAATCACGTGGTCGCTCCGTTCTCCTCAGCCCCGATGATGGCTGCCGGACAGAACGACGCTTGGAGACCGCAGCTCTTCAACTTCATCTATCCCGATAGGTTCGTTACTTATTTTCTTTAAATTATTTCTCCTAACTATGCAGAATGGAATATGGAATTGGCGAAATAAGATCGACATTTCCCTTGCGAAATAATCTGAATTTTTAAAGAAATTAATCGTATGATGATTCTGCTTGCGCGAAATAGTCCATTTTATCAAAATTTATCACAGCTCAATGCGCAGTTCCAGGGCTTAAACTTTTTGACACTGACACTTTAAGCTCTGTGCAATTCCCGCCGAAATATATCGTAATTTTCAATTCTCGGAATCATAAATATCGTTTCCCGCATATTTGCGCAGCTTTTCGAATGTTGTTGCATTTGCCTCAAATCTCTCGCATTCTCCTCAATTTACAGCAATTTACAATTGTTTGTCTATTCTCTGTTCGGGCAATGGTCATTTTGACCGTTTTCATATGTGCTTATTCTTCCCCCATCTCGGCAGGATTACTGTATCTCCTTTTTGTGAAAAGGGGCGGATCCTTTATTCCTCCTTTCCTTTCTTCTCCTCTTTCTTTCTGTAGACCGGAAGGGGGGAAAGAGTTGCGATAATTCATTCAATCCTCTTTATCTGATCATGGCTTTTCTCCTTCAAAGTAGTAATAATTTTATTGCGCCATTTTCGACATCATAAGTATTGTTGAAGTTGTTTTTCCTGTATGCTAAAATTTCATTATTCTTATCGAAATCGATTCTCGTTTTGAATCAAATTACAAGTTTTCAAAATGATTCGATTATTTTAGCGATAAAATGCTGCACGCGACCTCGTTCGACGGGATTCAGCCCGGATTCTACGGCCGATTCCCGATGCCTGCACCGGACTCGGTCGCTGCCTACCACATGAAGCAGGATGTAAGATTTTCTTTTACAAGGAACACCCTTCATAGGAAACGCGCAATTCCTGTATAATTGATTGTTCTTGGGACAAGCTTTTGAATGGTATAGATCTTGTCAGGAAATTCGAATTTACTATTGTGGGCATGCCTTGTACGAATTTTTAGAAGAAAAATCTTATTCTTAATTTTAGGACGTCCAGAAATGGCCTGCAGACGCGGCGATCTACCCATTCGCCTTCCCATCCACGGCTACTCCGCAACAGACCGAGGTAGGTTTGGATTTTTTGAAAAGAGAAAATAATGAAATTCCGCAGGTCTACCCTCCCTCTGACCCCTATCCATCAACCTCGACCACCATGGACTACAAACTGAATTCGGGCACGGCTCCCTACTATCCAAATTCGCTCATCGACACTTCATATCCGGGTAGGGTTATCAGACATTTGCAAGAAAGAAGAAGTTGAAAATCAAACCTAGACAGGGTTTAAGGCAGATTCTTTGTGCGAATCTCTTTAATTTTCTGCTAACATCTTTTTGCAGATCTCCATATGCACCAACTTTGTATAGTTAAAGTTGATTTTCAAATCTACTTTCCTACAATTTTCTCATCTCTCGGAAAGTGTACTGAGGTCTGATGATGAGAATTCACCAACTTTCGCTGAATTATCAATCAACCTTTCTCTAGTTTTTTCTTCAAAAAATTCAACTTTAGGCAACATGGCACCCCTCGGCTCCTACGCGCAATTCTCGTGGAAGTCAACCCCGACATCGACCATTTCGCAGGACATCAAGCCCTCGAAACTCCACCTCCCCAAAGTGCCTTACCAAGTCGGGCCTGGATCTAACAGTTAGTGATTTGTTCTATTTTGAAAAAGATGAAACATTGTAAATTTTGCGGTCTAGGACATTTTATCCAGAAGTGAATCGTTTTCTATTAAGGATAGAGAAGGAGATCTCTTCGTATTTTTTTTACAAACTTCTCATTTCTATATAATAAAACGTCCTATTTGAACTAGAAATTTGACTGATAGATTTCAGAGAAAATTTACGGTAGTGAAAATTCTGAACCGAAAACGATAATTCTAATAAGATAAAGTCGGGAATTATGAGGGTTTTAATGGGGAATTTGTAGCGCATTAAGGCTGGAAAGGGAATGAGGCGAAGAGTAATAGAATGGAGAAAAGAAGGAAAGATAGGACCATATTTGGCAATGATAAGCACTGTATGCTCACAAACAGCAGCTTAGACATCAAATGTTAATATGCATAGAAAGGAAGCTTCTGTTTGAAATAATCCAAACGATTGATTTGATTTGCTTTGTTTATTTTAGGAGTAGAGCTGACAACTTCCGATTTTCAAAATGTGATGTCACTATTTGAGGGTTTAGATGGAAATTTTAGAAGGGAGAATAGTAAAATTTTAACAAGGAATATTTTGATAAATCATTTTTAAATTAGAACGGACTTTCGGCATCGTGTAAAGCTCATACAGTTTGAGAAATTAAAATGTACAACTTGAAGAAAAATTCTCTATAAAGATCAAATTATTTTGATGCTTATTTGACCAAATTGATTGACAAGATGCTGATTTTTACACAGCCATTCTCACAATATTTGTGGTTTGCGCAATGCAACTGTCATCACAAAAGCGAATACATTTGACAGTTGTTCTTTGAAGAAGAGAAATGGAAGAAAAATCAATACTTTATTCTAATTTCCAATTTTAAGATGTCCGCGTTCGGACGGCAGACAAGTACCGCATGGTCTACACCGATTACCAGCGGCTGGAATTGGAGAAGGTCAGTGGAAATTGTCTAATTCTGATAGAATACGAAGGAAAAGTGATGCTTGTCGGAAATCTATTGGAGACAGCAGCACTAAGAGAGTTCGAAATTCTGTTAAATTACAGAAAATGAACTATTTTCTAATAGTGCAATGATATTTAGGAATTTCTGACGAACCAATTCATCACCGCTGATCGGAAGAGCATCCTCTCGCTGCAGTTGAACCTCACTGAACGACAAATCAAAATTTGGATGCAGAACAGGTCAGCAACTTCAATATCTATCGGCAAATCTCGATTTGAATCCTCCTTCCAATTTAAGTCCCCGTCAAATAGAAGCCCGCTCCCCAAAATGCCAAGATTATCCGTTACCAACTCAAATCATCTAAGAGTTTTTATGCATTCTATTGAGCGTTTAGAGCACATTTCCTCCTGGTTCTTCTAATTTTCTACGATAATCAGACAAAGAATTTAATTGAAAACTGAATCTCTGAGAACAGAAACCCATGGGCTCCAATAAGAGTGTTACGGTATTTCATTCTTTGATTTCTGCTCGATCAATTCTGATATGCATTTGCGACTTGACGAAAAAAAACCCTTGTAAGCCATCTTACTGTATCTTTCTTCTTCATTTCCAATATGCTAATTTTTCATGTTTACCTAATAGGGGTTATGACGGGTTAAACGGTTAATGATATGCTAGAGGGATATTGATGCACAGGAGCTGCTGAGCTGGGTTATGTTTACCAACCTCCCCTTTCCCTATCATCATCATAGACAGGGAGAGATAGTCTGCATTCGCTACAGCCCGGCTGGTTGCGTCACATCAATAACTCATTTCTTCGTTGGCTGCAGCGGCCCCTTTCATCCCCTTCTGTCGAGTCCGTTATCTGAGCAGCTCTCCATGCACTTAGGGACAGATAACATGCAATGATAAGTCTGCCGCACTGTTTAGGATCCGCAAGCGCCTAATCGTTCAAATCTTTACAATCAGCGCGGGGACTTTTATTGCGATATAAATGAATTATTGATGACTTCTAGAAATTGAACAACAACTTAAAAATCAATATACTTGCATATTCAATAATTAGAAAAGAGTCGTGGAAACTCCATTAAGAGTAGGGATAGGGCCTGGTAGGAAGTTTTTATCTTGAAATATGCACCATGATTATTCGTCATTTTGAGACCATGATCGACCTACCAAACTCTGCCTCTATTCCTATTCGCTCAGATTGGAATTTGTCAGACTTCTTTTCTCGTACCTGTGTCTAATTACTGTAGTCAGCGCGAGACTGTAAAACAGGATTACGGAATTAGAAGAAGGACGATACAATTGAGTGATTGAGGGGCGAAGAAGAGCCTATAAAATGGGAATCGAATCAAATTGTCGGGGGGGAGGGAAGACCATCCTCTACTATCTGTCTCCTTGCATAATTGCTCGACTCATTTCGAGCGGGTTTCGGGCAAATTTTACAACTTCTAATTGGTCTTGTATCAAGGTCAGCAGGGGATTCATTGACAATGAAGTGATAAATTGTAAATCAGACAGTTACGGTAATCTAAAGGCGTATCCTAGATTATTTCTGTAAAATTAGCATTTATTTGAATTTTTCTTTGTAAACTCGTTGCATATCTGATAATCTCCTAAGAGTTCATCATTTTAGATTACTGTAACTGAATTACGAGAGTGGGTGGAGCTCTAGATATCGCAAAAGCTCTGCACATTCGAATGCCTATTGTGATTGTACGTGCCGTATGGCAGACTGCGTTTTTCTTTCTCTCCCCGTTTGTGAGGCGGCAAGGAGCAGAAGAGGAAAAGGGGAGGGGGGAAAATTTACGGCTTCGGGAAGGGAAAATGGAGGAACTGTTCGATAAACAATACAGAAGTGCAAAAGAAAAAAGAGACAATCGGATGTGTTAGGGGTCGAAGGGAAAAAAGATCAAATGAAAAGAAATAAAGTACTAGATTATTCAACTTTATTCTTTATGAAAAAAATATTGAATTTCTGATTTTTCAGAAGAGCCAAAGACCGCCGAGAGAAGAAGAAAGTCAACCCGAATCCCTCAGCTCCAATTCAGTAGCCTTTCGGAGCGATTCCAACCCGAGAAAACGGTAATAATTTGCTATTATAAAATTGCCTAAATTTATCTAATTTTTCTAATCGACAATTGATGAGAAATTTTGAAGACTTCTGGAAATTGATTGAAACTGTTGAATCTTCAAAATTTCTCAATCAGCCAATCTTGTCAATGCTTTACCGCAACTCTATTCATCTGATTTTCAATGCTTTGAAAGAGGAATCGAATTTTTTTTTGAATTCTCATTGAGCAATTCATTACATTTCCTAATCAAGTTAGTCGCAAACATTTGATTCCTCTTCGAATCATTTATATTTACCGTAAATTTGTGATAAAGTTCAAAAATTCTGAAATGATTTCGAATTCTATGAACTTTATCAGTAGTTAGCGGTAATTTCCTCGATAGTCAATCAAGAATATGATTCTTCTATTCTTCTGATTAGATAATAGACCGCGGGTTTTGAGTGTCTTGAGACTCTTCTTACTCACACTTCTTATATTTCACTTTCATCATAAAATCAGCATATCTTGTGTATATTTAACGGCCTAAATTGCCGTGACCTTAACCATGCCTCGGTCAATAATTCAATTCACTTGCTATCTTGCTATTCGAATTCTCGAAACATTCCTCCTAATCTTAATTTTCCTAAATCCTAATTTAAAATTGCCTTTATATTAATAATTTACGGTCTATTATGGGGTTTGAAGGTTCGGTACTAGACATTTTTCCCTAAAATTGTCATATAATTAATTTATCCTAATAACCATGTAACGAACCTTCAAACGACCAATTATAATAATTCCCCTGCCTAATTTATATAATTTCTAGTTTATTAGGAATCCTTTCCTCTATTCCCATATTCAAATCGATCACTTCCTGTACAATCAATCCCTTGTCTGTCTATATATACCGTCGAATATTCTTTGTAAGAAACATCTTGAAACTTTTATCCGTAATGTTTAGAGAAAGGATATTTTATGGATAAAAATTTCGGATTATTATCATATTAGCATCGAATTGTTTTCAACTATTTAAATGAATTATAAATAAACATTTTGCCCATGAAAACCCGATCTTTACTGATTCTGAGAGAGACTTTTTACCGTTTTCGAAATGGATAAACCCATCGAAAGTTATAATGTCGAGAGCACGTCTTCCGAATTCCCATTTTGCTAACATTTTTTTCGTCAGTCGAATTCGCGATCAGGATTTTTGAATACATTCAAACGATCGAAAATTGTCCAAAATCGTCATTTCTCTCGTCGTTCCACGCTCATTAGAGAAAGCGAGCGGCAGGAGGTGCAGGTCAACTCCCCCTACTATGTCCCAAGTCCCCCACTTTTTTTGTGAAAATAGAATGACGTTAGAGAATAAAAAGTAGGGGGAGGGGAGTCGACCCGCACCCATTCTCATTATCTGAAAAAAAATCATATCAAAAACGGGCAGAAATTAAAAGATCTTCCTTTTTTCAGAGCTCAATACTTATGATACAACCCAATATAAATAATTAATTATTAAATCATTTTTCAACGATGTTAAAGAATTTTCATAAACGAACTTATGAAATAAAAATAGATTTGAGTATCGCCATAAAAACAGCAGCAAAAACTCCCGACAAAGGAAACGTTATAACCCAGCCGACGAACACCCTGCCGAATAGTGGCCAGTTCACCGGAATCGAGCCGCGTACCGCTCCGACCGCCACAATACTACCAACTATACATAGACTCAAAGAAACCGGGATTCCCAATTTCGAGGCAATCACTACGGTGATAGCAGCACCAAGTTCCACAACAAAGCCGCAATATGGGTTGATTTCGGTGAACTCCGTGCCAACTCGTTTGATCACCTTATGTCCCATGAGCCAGAAACCAACGCAAGTCGCAAAGGAGCCATAAATTAGAAACCAAAGTGGTGTTTCGACTGGTTTCGGTATCCTCACAGTGTTGAAAACGAAGACAAAGTTGGCCAAAGGTGCGATCGTGTTAGGGATGTCTTTAGAGCCGTGCGAGAAGCCGGTGAAACAGGCGGAGAAAATCTGGATCGCACTGAAGAGACGCAAAGTTTTTGAGTCGTCTTTTCGTTTGCGGTCCGGAAGAAACCAATGAACGAAACCGGTCGGACCTGAAAATCGAGAAAAGATGTTTTAAGTTGAACAAAAAGTTTACTTAAGTGAAATTGCTGAGGTCGGTACGTTGTTGCGCCATTTTCGACGCCCACAGATGAACGTTGTAGCTCAGGAGATTTTCCAGCAGGTTCAGCGCCATTAACAGTAAGATTAACAGTAAATGCATCATGTTTGTCTACCCATTTAACCAAGTAAGGCTTGGCGACAAACTAAAATTCAAAAGTTATAAAGGAAAACCAGGCAAAGTCATTTTTATTTTAAAAAAATAAGTCCAAACAAATTCGTTGATCAACCAAAATTTTAGCCGAAATTTTTATTTACCTGAAAAACTAAACCGGCAGCGACGCCGATTCCGAGGGCAATCACCAAAGCAAGCCAGCCTCTAATTTGGTCGAAATGTAGCCCTTAAATTTTGGTTTAATGTTTTGTCTAAAATTTACAAAATGTGCAAGAGATACGAAATTTTAGTTTTAGGTTTAGGCTTAGGCTTCTTAGATTTCTATTTACATGTTTTTAATGAACAGAAATGATCGGTTTTAATAAGTTCGAAATTAGACACATGGCTTCACAATTTATTAGTTTTTGTAAACTGTTTTGTAATAAAAAAATACAACGTTTTTATACTTACACTTAGTTCCGCGATAAAGGACTACAAACGAGATAAAGGTGAAAACCAAAAAATAGACGATCGGTAAAACCCGATATGCGCATTTTAAGGGATCCCTTCTTCGTAGTATCAAAAAGTCCATTAAGATGTACAAAATTGCGGAAACAACGCCAGAAAATATCTGAAATTTTTGAATTTTGAAATGTTTAGTAAATTCGATACCGGAGAAATAACCCACGAAGCTAGAATTTTGTAAACGTGTCCCATTTGAAGTCCTTGAAATCCTTTCATAAATAACGAAAACCCAACAATTGCTCCGATGTGAGAATGAGTGGATGAGCATGGATATCGCAATATAGTTGCGCCGAACATCCATAATCCACTGGCCGCCAAGATGGCAACTTGCCCCAGAAGAAACTCTTCCTGTTCCCCTTCATACATGTGAAGGTCGATAATCCCAAAGCGTAAGGTTTTTAAGACCTGGTACCCTAAAATTGTTTTAAATAAAATTTCGAATAAAACGAGCAATATACCTAGAAGAATGCCACCAGCACTTTCAAAAATCGTAGCTAAAACATAGGCCACTCGAAGACTTAAGACGCCGGATCCAACCGAAGTAGCAAAAGCGTTAGAAACTTCATTAGCGCCCATGGCAAAAGCGAAAAGAAACGAAAGGTGGAAGGCCAGGACCAAGGCCCAGAACCAGTGAGAGTCGAATTCTGCGACGGTTGCGGCCAACATTGTTGAGGTAATAGCTGAGGCGGTCGTTGTAATATCCATATTTGAGCTTAAACTCAAGGTGATTTGGAAAATTTGTAATAATATTCGTTTCCCTTATCAAAAACTCATTGAACAAATAATAAAAAAAACTTCGAGAGTTAAAAATCGATTTGTTTCTCAATAAATAAATAGTAAACAAATTTTTAGGAACCAAAAAATCGAAAAAATGATTTTCGAATTTTTAAAATTCAAAATTGAGTGATAAATATATAGAACCTGTGCGATTGAGTAATCTACTCAATCGGGATTAATAAGAAACGAAATGCGATCTGATATAACGACACACGATATTGAAAAGGATTTTATTAATTGACAAAAACAACAAGGCTCAGCGATTTCAACTAGAAATCGGAGAAGAATGAGGAAACCTAGAGATCAAAGATCTATAGGAGAAAGGATTACAAAATATAACAAAATAACGTGTGCATAGCCGTACAGAATCATTGGATATTTTTGTTTTATTTTTAAATCGTTAAAATTATACTTATTTAACAAAGCAAAACAACAATATTTCTATATTAAAAAATGCTCAAAAATATGTTTAAAGCCAAAAAATTGATTTTTGTGCCATGAAATTTTTATAAAAATTTTTAGATTAACTGTCCTACAGCTAGTCCTTGATCGTAAAAAAATAAATAATAAAACATAACACAATTTACTGTACAAAATCTAGGTAACACATCAAATTTACGCACACAAGAGTTGTTTATTCGCACTATTCATCTTTGTGGAAAGTTAACTTGTGATTTAAAAACCGGTCAATATATAACACGGAAAAGAATGGACGATTCGTCGGCAATTCAGCGAGTTCGAACTTGATGCCTCTCATATTGGCATTCTCTCTTCTCCTGATTATTGTTTTGCAAATTTGTTTTTGTAAAATTGATGCGCAACAGGGCCGTCCAGAAATGGATTTTTTAGAATTTCGGAAAACAAAAACAGAACAGAAAATGATCAGAAATCGACAGAAACAGAAAATTATGAAATTTTTTACACATTAAAAACGTTAGACTTCATATAATCATTATCTGTAAATCAAAATATTTATCGTAAAACCTAATATGCTGTTCCATCTTGTATTTTTCATAGGTTATATCTGCTTGCCATCAAAATTTATTAAACAATAGCTCGCCGCAGGCGAAGCCAGACTACATCATATCACTCAGCTAAATTTTCAAAAAGAAAGTCAACCTTAGTTCCAATGGAAGCCCATTGAAAAATTTCTTCATATGCTCAAAGGACAACTATCAAATCAATTCCATTACATTGCTGTTGAGTCCGAGTACATCGATCAGAGAAAAACCTAATGACCTTATCAAGGTTATCGAATTAAATTAGGTATATTGATTTCGATGAGGAAATTTATTATTCTTTGTCATTCCAATGCTATTTTTGGAGGCTAACATTTTCTGTAATTTTCTTCAAAATTTCAGAAAACAAGAACAGAATTTCTGGACAGTCCTGATGTATAATATCAAATTTGGCCAAATTGGAACCTAGTGAGCATGTATTATAAATAATTACTCAAATATTAAGAGCGAAGAGTAACAATGAACTCAAATCAAAATACTCACAGAATTGAGCTCTAATCTTGTGGACGATTTATCGATTTTAACCGCTTAGCAAATGATGCACACTTAAACAACATATGTTATAAATATTTCGTATGCATCTTTGAGCGTAGGTGACATTTGCTTTACACTTTTGTTAGAGGATCACTCTATCCAGTTCACTCTTTCTCTAGTCTCTCACTCGTCTAAGACAGTCGGTCCTAATTCTGTCTATTAATCTAAACTCTCCTAAATTGTCTAGTTTCTTCATTGTGCTAGACAATAAATAATTGTCAATAACTGGCGACTGACGAGCATAACACTTTTATTTCTAACTTTTTAAAAGCCTCTCTTCATAATGGCCAAGAAACCTCTTCATCTGGTCGGAAGTAATCGCTTCTTTTTTTTTTTTTTTTTTTAAATATGCCCATATAAATTTTTAGTGTCTTATAAACACCTCAATTTGTCCGACGAGCCACATTTTGACAACAAGCCTAGTATTGTTAATAAGCCGGACGGATCGGTTTTATTCGAATGCATGTGCAAAGCAAACCCGGAGCCGACAGTAAAATGGTACCATAAGGATCAGGAACTCAGTGGAGATCGCTTTATTCAAAAAGTCAAAAAACAAGTCGGCAAATACATGTGTACTCTGATTATAAAGGTAGTTTCTAAGTCTTGTATTCAAATTGGTAAGCTCATGGGAGTTTTTAGAGCCCAACTAAAGCAGATGAAGGCGCTATTAAAGTTGAAGCTACTAATGAGGCTGGTACGCATTCTGTGGAGCAGTATTTTTCTTTTGCGACGGTCGGAAAGGAAATTTTCAAAACACAATGAACATTCAGAACTCAAAATTGGCTGTTACTACGATTTTACGGTACTTTTGAAAATTTTCAGAATTTTTCGATTATTTTATTTACCTCTTTATATGCATAGTAGCGTGCAAAAAAACTTTCAACACCTTAAAGGTATTAAAAGTTTTTTGCACGCTACTGTATGAAATTTTCTTGTGAAATTTCATATTAATTTAAACTTTAACTTCAAGAACAAGCTAAGAAACTAAGCTAAGCCTACATAATTATTCAACGAGGCTACAGAATCCCAGCCATCGGAGCTGAACAATAGCAATAAGTTTTAGAGATTTATTGTAAATATTTTTTAGAAACTAATTTGAATAAAGTTATAGAAAATTTTCTTCTTCGACTTTTTGATTTCTTCAGACAGTAAACCTTTTCGAAATAGGGTTAGGGCAGAGCCAACCCTGGGCATATTTGGTCTCAAATTAAAATACTTAATAAGCCGATAATTTTGGGAATAAGATTATCTTAGACTGGCAATAGAAAAGGTGGTTCAAATACATGAAAAATAACAATCTTTTTATGAAATAACGTATAAATTTGAGAGAGTACAGTCATTATGCTCACTTTACCACATTTTCCTTCATTTTGCCATTGTTTCATTGCATACGAAAAGTGGGCGGAACCTATTCTAGAAGTTCCACGACAAGTTCTCAAGTGATATGATACAGGTACTATATATTTGTCGAAAGATTTCATTATAAATAATTTATCTCTCATCAAGTTATCAAAATACTAGGCTGATTCAATATTTCAAGTTCTGTCGGAAAATGCTTACATTCGAAATTATTTTTATATATCGAGTTTATTACCGTGGACGGATGGACGTGGAACAGGAAAACTTAGATCGCTAATATCGGATCATTCGTCATGAGTATAAAGTCCACAATTGTGCTTGGTTGATTGAAGTCTCTCAATAACGACTGTTATTTTTCTATCAAAATAGCCAGACGTCGGCTTTCAAATGGCTGCATTTTCTCACTTTGGTTTATATCAAGGGCTCAATATTTTCGTTCTATCAAGTTAATTGAAACAATCTAACAGAGAGAAGTCAATTTTTCCTATCAACAAATCAGAAAAAGAGAAATCTGGGCAGTATAAATGCTTGCCTTTGGGCTCATCACAGCATTATTTTTCATGGGGTATTTTAGGGGCCATTTTTTGTAATCGTGGTATAAAGCGAAAAGGGCTAGGCACAGATTTGCATAAATTTGCTATATATAATATTGCTAAAATCCGTGCCAAGTCTTTCTTTCACTATACAACTAGTACTGCTTATTTATTTTTCATATATTTAATATGATGGTTTGAATTTTCTCAGGATGCTCCTCTCCTTGGCGGCCGGTCTTCTGATCGCTGGCGCCACTGCAAAGCCTGAACTCACTCCACAAGCTAATGGAAATAAAACTCCGATCTATCGTAATTGACTAATATTTATTAAAACATAATGAAAAGGCATTATTATTAGTCATTTAGTTCATTATGAGAAGGATATTAGTAATTATGAAGGAAGAATTGGTCTGTTTGATTCGCAAAACAATTCTGTTGGACAAATTGCAAAATTTCATCATTTTTATCCGCCATTTCTAGTAGCAACTACACAGAATAAAGTAAATTCTTATGTTCGTTATTTTGAATGATTTCTCAAAATTCAGATTTTTGGAATTAGCGGCAGATATACATCATTCGAAATTTTTGACCTGAATACTCGACAAACCACTAGAGGTAGCACTACAAAAGCCAATATATTGGTTTAATTTTATTGCATTCTTTACAGGTCCAGATCCTCCTGAATGGCGTGATGGTGCATCTGTGGCTTATTTCAAAGACAAATTGTATTATTTGGGTGGAGAGGATCCTAAAACAAAGGAATATGAACAGAAAAGGTACCTTTCTGTGGGTTAATGTTAATAAGCTGGTTATACTAATGTAAATAAATGAAGAGGTAGTTGATCAGGCTAGCTCTCGTGCGGTGCAATTAGTAGGTGTTTAGGGGTGAGAGAATGAAGTAAGCAGCAGAGTCGATAGTGCCTCAAACTTGGGTAATAAAACCGTTTATTGTTAAAGCGAAAATAAAGAGAAAATCAATATAAAGTAAATGGTTAATCGCGTGAGGAATTTAAAATGACAAAAAGCTCGCTTGTATTTCGAGAGAGAGAGAGAACGAGATGGTGAGAGAAAAGAAAACATCTTGAAGCACAGCTATGCTGAGCAATATATTTACTAGAGTCGATAAATTATCGACAACTAACAACGAACAATTATCAAACACAAAATTTTATTCACAAAAAAGAAAAAGCAACCGCTCGATTCACGGTTTATTCTTAACACAAAAACGAAGAAGGGGCGTGGAAACATTAGAAAAGAGAGGCTAGAGAAAAAGAAAGTGTGCATTTCGGCACACTCCCCGGGGCGACAAAATAATTACTTTAAATTTAATCGATGATTTGCAGAATTTTCACTTGATTAAAACTAAATTAAGTAAGAAAGAAAAATTAAATTAAATTTACAAAAACCTAAGATCAAGTGAAAGATTTGCATCCTGGAACGGTCGAAGACGTGGTCCACAGCATCGGAAAGCGATAGCTCAAAGCAAGGTGAAATAAGTGGCGGGGGGATAGAGTACAGGGGTTTAGATCGAGCGTATGATACTTAAATTTTACAAAAATTGAGTTTAAAAACATGTGTTGAATAAATTGCCTCGATTCACTGTTTCGAGAGAGAGCGATATGTGGGGCCGCCTCTCTTCGGTGGGGGGCGGTTCACCTGCGCCAGACGCGGCTGTTGACGCTGCGTCGATGTCTGCTCATCCCTGGGCGAGGGTGCTTCGCGGATCGGCGGTTCGGGTTCGACTATGACCTCCAACATTGGACACATAAATCCGTGATGATTGACCCCGAAGCCACACGTCTCTCACAGAGAGGGGCGAGACATCGTTGCACAACTGTGGTGTGCACCCATCCTTCAAGCAGCTAAATTTTAGATCAATACACCTTGATCATCCCCTCGGAAGCATAATATAACTAGAGGGCGCAAGTGAGTGTTGAAACGTGAAGCATGAATGATGCAAATTATTCTATAAGAAGCCCAATTTTGACTGATTTTGAAACTTTCTTCTATTTTCGAAACGGATAATCCTATCGAAAGTTATGTTCATTTTTGTATCAAATATATGTTCTATAGCAACTTACTTTACGATAGATTTTCTTATTCCAATATTCATCATTGCAAAAGTAGTTGTTGTTTAAATTACGATGATTTAGGCATCGAATAATGCTCGATTTAGGCGAACAAATTAGCTGAGATACGATATCTGAAATTAAAATAATGAAAACGTTGAAAAGAATTGATAGAAAGCGGTTGTTTTGTACGATTTGAATGTGAGCGAGTGGCAAAGATGGACGATATTCGAAAGAGAAGGATAAAGAAATGTCTAATGTTTTGAGTCACCATTGAAATAGCAAGGGAAAAGATGCAGAATGAATACAAAAACATCGTGTTTCTGGTGCAACTGCCACAGTTTTGCACATTTCGTCTCTCGATGTAGCGTCTGTGAGCAGAAAGGGTTACACTTTGCGAGTAACCTTTCTGGGTTAGATTTTAGCTTGGGTTAGTTAGTATAAGCTGAGTTAACAAGAACAACAGTTATTGACCACAATTTATTTAACGCTATCAAAAACCGTTCAATCACAGTTCAATTCTACACAAGGAAAAAAGGCGAGGAAAGAGCTGGCAGGACGAGAGAAAGCTAGAGAAAATAAGAAAGTCGCCCAGAGAAAATATTGTTAGGAAAAAAATAAAAGAAGAATATGTTGCCTATTGGCACGAAGTGACTATGATCATTAGATGAAGAGTTATAGCGACTTGAAAATTTGGGGATCGGAAAATAGAAGTCCATGGACTTCTATTTTAGATTTACGCTTTTTTCTGTTATGAAAAGCTAAATATTATGTTCAAAATAAAGGTGCTTTCCCTCATCACTTTTGGATGCCTTCGAGAGTTGTCTGTATCATGTGGATTCAAATTAAATTGTTATTTCACATTTTATTGAATGAAATTTCTATATGAAATCTGAGATTATTATAATCAAGCTTTATTTTATGTCAATTTTTCCGACTTCACGCCATTTGTTCGTTTGTGGATCGTATTCCTCAATTGAGTTACAAAAATTTCCAAGGTTTTGATATCTAAATTAACAAATATTTGGTATAAAGATATGCAAAATCCCAGCTCACCCTCCGATTGCATACAATTTCCCGTTAGCGACAACAAGTGAATGATTCCATCTTGTATAATTCATATCAGCGATTTGAGAAATTCGACTGTCAACTGGATCTGAGGGGTCGAAACACAGACAGGATTTGAATACTCCTTCACCACTAAGTATATAATGATACATTTATGTCATACAAAATTAACGACTTTATTCCTCCAGTTATGTAAATTCTTCTATTTAGCGATGCAACTCCGAATGAATCTCGTCTTTCTGGAATCTCTCCGATTTCAGTCCATTCCCGTTCATCGTCTGATAATCGATATATCTTTCGGCTATTTCTTCCATCAATAACTGAATATCAGACCTAGGGAAAACTTTAGTCAGACGAAAAAAATCTATGGGGGGTGGATCGCAAAGGATTCTGACGATCGTTCTCCGTAGGACTGTCCAAAGTTGATGTCATTAATATTTTAATTATATTCTGTGTTAAACAACTGCTCGTAACCTAGATACATATGAATGCATTTTCAATTAACTCGATGATACGAGGTGTGCATTTGCGTCGTTTATAACCTATGATTAAATAAATGGGTAGTTTTACTTCAGCATGTATCTTCAAGTTTTAGGAATCAATTTTTAGTCTGATAAAAATTGCGAAGCATCAATTTAGTAGTTTCATTCTCCTTTCTTCAATGATCGACTTCAAACTCATTAACTGCAGACTTGCTCATTCAATCGATATTCTTTTATTATTTCCGTTTTTATTGTTTAGGCCTCTTAACAAAGATGTTAGCCAATTTACCAGTCGAAATTATATTGCTGATCTGCCAATATCCCGAATCCAAAGAGCTGAAACAGTTGGCCTGGACTAACAAGCGAATGATGCAAATAATCAAGGAACATCTGTCGATAGTGCTCGAGAGGAGAATTCTATTCTATCGTAAGAAATCATGTTGAAAGCCAAGTAAGAGACTTTGAAACGATTCGTAATAATTTAGTTTGCTATCGAAATAATGATAAACAATATGAAGGAAGAATATGTTTGTTCAACTCATCTACCTGCTCAGTCGAGGAG
>LIAE01009663.1:0-67893 GCA_002287525.1 Diploscapter pachys
CCGCTGGGCGGGCCGCCCCGGCCCGCTGGGCGGGCCACCAAGGCCCCGAATCAGCGTTTCGAATGCAAAAGTCACTGGGGCCGTAAACTCAATTATGGAAAATTGAGCATATCGATCCTCGACCGTTTGGCGAAGCCTGCAAGCTGACGGCATCCTTCAATTGGGCGCACAACGCGCTCATCTCGAAGGAGACCTTCATGAAAGCACTGACCAAGAGCCGGCTGGAAACTGCCGCTCTCGCGGCGGTCGGCATTGCCGGCGCCGCGGCCGTCCTCGCCGGTCCGGCATTCGCCGGCGCCGATCAGACGTTCAACACCGCGCTGAACTCGTTCACCGGCTTCCTCGAAGGCTCGGGCGGTAAGATCATCACCGTCCTGAGCCTCGCCGGCGGCATCGTTGGTCTGGCGTCGGGGCGCTTCAGCCTCGGCCAGGTCGCGATCCCGGTGGGCGTCGGCGTCGGCGCGGGCACGGGTATCCCGATCGTCACCTCGACCGTCACGGCGACGATCTGACCCCGTGCGCACCGGCGGGGTTGCAGCCCTGCCGGTGCACTACCGGAAGGTGGTGTGATGTCAGCCGACAAATACGTGATCCCGTCTCATCTTGATGACCCTGAACTGATCGGGTTCTGGACGCTGGATGAGTTCCTCTTCATGGTCATCCCCTTCGTGTGGGGGATCCTGTCCCAGCATATCATCATCGGCATCGCATTAGGTTTCGCGGGCTGGTGGGGTTTAAAACGAGCGAAAGCTGGGCGGGCGGCATCGTGGCTCATACACCTGGCCTACTGGCATCTGCCGGGCGGATTTCCGTCGCTGCGCGCCACGCCACCTTCCTACCTCCGGCTGATGGTGGGCTGAGATGGATTTCGCATATCAACATAGCCACAGCCAGCGCGTGCTGCGTCAGCGCAACCTGCTTGGCGTGGTCGCGCTCGTGCTCGCCGCGGCCGTGGCAATCCTGCTCCTCGTCTCCGCCACGCGGGACCGCGAGGTCGTGCTGCAGCCGGTACTGCGCTCGCCGCTGACCGTCAGCAGCGCCGGGGTCAGCCGCGAGTATCTCGAGATGGTCACGCGCGACACCGCGATCCTGACCCTCGATCGTTCGCCCTCCAACCTCGACTATTGGATGAACTCGGTCCTCGATATCGTCTCGCCGCGTGCGCAGGGCAAGATCAAGGCCGACCTGCTGCGGATCGTCAACGAGCAGCGCGGCTCGAGCATCAGCCAGTATTTCACGTTGCAGTCGATGAAGATCGACCCGGCGAAGCTCCAGTCGTCAGTGACCGGGCAGCTCAACACGATCGTCGGCCAGAAGATCATCTCCAGCCAGGTGCGGACCTTCCAGTTCGATTGGGAATATACGGGCATGTCGCTGAAGCTCATCGGCTTCGGAATGGTGCAGCCCGAGAAGAAGGGCGACCGGGCATGAGCAGCTATCTCGCCTTCGGCAGCGCCGCGGTCGGTACGGTGCTTGCCTCGCGCCCGTTCTGCTATCTCAGCCGGCTTGCAGGCGGCGCGCTGATCGGCGCCTCGATCTTCCTGTTCGCCTCGCCGGCCTTCGCCGACCAGAACCTCCAGGTGTCGGACGGGGCAGCGGTGCAGTGCAACGCATCCGCCAAGGACCTGACCCGGATCAGTCTGGTCCAGGATGAGTTCGCCAGCGTCTCCAAGATCAACACCGGCAACCCGAACGACGACTTTTCGGTCGTCAACGAGCCGGTGCGCGGCGATATCTACCTGTCGGTCCCCGATGGCTATGCCCGTACGATGCTGTCGTTCTTCGCGACCAGCAAGCGAGGCTATGTCTACAAGTTCGCCTGCCGGATCACCGGCAACGAGGCCGCGCAGGTCTTCCTGTCGAACCCCGCGATCGAAAAGGCGGAAGCCGGCGACGACGCGCCGGCGGGTCGTGTCGCGGCAGTCGCCGCCAATCCGCAAGAAAGCGCGATCCAGCTTATCCAGGCGATGTACGCCAACCGCGTCGGCGACGGCTACGAGATGACGCAGCGCGAGATCCGCCCGGTGCTGGTCGGCGATCTCAAGGTTCAGATGATCGCGGAATATCGCGGCGCCGACCTCACCGGCCATATCCTGCGCATCGAAAATACGGGGTCGGCCGAGAAGGTGCTGACCGACGCGATGGTCGCGCCGCGCGGCGCGCTCGCGGTCTCGATCGCGGAACCCAAACTCCCGGCGGGCAAGGTCACCACGGCCTACCTCGTCTCACGCAGCGGGAAATAAGCCGATGTCGCTCAAGGATATGTTTTCGCGCAATCGCAAGTCGCTCGACGCCCCGGACAGCGACGGCGTGTCGCCGGTCGCCTCCGAGCTTGCCGGCAACGATGCCACCAAGAAGAAGCAGCAGTTGATGCTGGGCGGCGTTGCCGCCGTCGCGCTCGTCGCGGCCTCCTTCTACATCCTGCCCGGCAGCGATCCCAAGGATCACAGCGCCGACACGTCCGAGGAAGTGAAGGTTTCGACCAAGGACATGATGAACCGCAACCTCTCCGAGCAGGAGTGGATGGCGCTCAGCGAAAACCGCTTCGATTCGACCGAAAACCAGTTGAAGGGCATCAACGGCACGAACCACCGTGTCGACCAGTTGTCCGAACAGATCGAACAGCTGAAGTCGCAGAACCAGTCGATGGCCTCGGATGGCCAGCGCGTGGTCTCGGCCTATCAGACCGAGAATGAGCAACTGCGCCGCCAGATCAACGAGCGCGCAAGCGCCCCGCCCGCGCCCGGTCCGGCCGCGATGTATGGTCCTGCCGGCACGGCACTCTACCAGCGACCCGAGGGCGCAGGCGGCGCGCAGGTGCCGCAAGCCCCTGCCGCAGCACGGCTCAGCGAAGTGAAGATGGTGTCATTCCAGACTGCTGGCGGCACCGCGACGCAGGTCGAAAAGGGCAACACGGTCTATACCGACAGCCCCAATTACCTGCCGCCCAATTCCTTTGCGACCGCACGGGTCATCGTCGGCGTCGATGCCGCAGCCGGGGTCCAGAGCCAGACCGATCCGTTGCCCGTCGTATTGCGCGTCACCGGCACTGCCCGTTCGGTGCTTCAGAACGGCAAGCTGCTCACGACCCGGATCCAGGGCTGCCTCATCAACGGCGCGGCGCGCGGCGAACTCTCGAGCGAAAAGGTCTACGTCAAGCTCCAGAAGATGACCTGCCCGCAACCGGGCGGACGTTACGCCGTGTCCGAGGTCAAGGGCTTCATCGCCTTCGGCGGCAAGACCGGCGTACGCGGCCGGGTGGTCAGCCGCGAAGGCTCGCTGGTCGGCCAGGCATTCCTTGCCGGTCTCGTCGGCGGGATCGGACGCGGCTTTGCGACCAACACCAACCTCGCGCTGCAACCGGGCAACGTCGTCGTCGGCGGGAAGCGCCAGCAACTCGGTATGGGCGACATCGCACAAGGCGGTCTTGGCAACGGCGTCGCCGAGAGCGGCGACATGGTGTCGAAATATCTGATCGAGCGCGCCGAGCAATATCAGCCCGTCATCGAGATGCCGACCGGAGTCGATGTCGAGATCGTTTTCCTGGAGGGTGTTCATGTCCGTAATTGATCGCATCCGGGCACGGCCGGTACAGTCGGCATTGTTCGCCGTCGCCGTGCTTGCCTCGCCACTGATCGGGTTCGGGGCGGCCGGCTATGCTTCGAGCCTTGGTCTGGTCGGGACGTCCGATGGCCAGGTGGCGGCGCTCCTGAAGGAGCGTCTGCCCAAGACCCAGGTTTCCGGGCTCGATTGCAGCAAGGTCGCGGGTCTCTGCGAAGTGACCGCGGGACAGAACCTGTTCTACGTCGATCGCTCCGCGCGCTACCTCGTGATCGGGCGTGTGTACGACATGGACACGCGGCAGGATCTGACCGCTGCCCGCCTGCTCGAGATCAATCCCGACATGCTGGTGGGCGGCGCTGCCAAGGCCAATGCCGCTGCCGAAGCGGGCGCTCCGCCCACCCCGCCCGGCAGCGCACCCGCCCGCCCGTCCGCACCGTCGATCCGGTCGCTCCCCATCTCGACCCTGCCCGCAGCCGGCGCGATCGAATGGGGACCGCGCAGCGGCAGGACGGTCACCGTCTTCAGCGATTTCCAGTGCGGCTATTGCCGCGCGCTCACCAACACGCTGCGATCGATGAACGTCCGCGTGATCGAGCGCCCGATCTCGACGCTTGGCAGCCGGGACCTCGCCAACCGGGTCTATTGTGCGAAGAACCGCGAAGAGGCGCTGCATGCGGCCTATGCCGGCGAACCCGTCCGTGGTTCGGGATCGTGCGACACCTCGGGTCTCGATGCCAACGAGGCCTTCGCCCGCAAGCATGGTCTCGCCGGTACGCCGGTGATCGTGCGCGGCGACGGTGCCGCAATCGAGGGCTACCGGCCCCGCGAGTTCCTCGCGGGCTGGCTTGCGGGGAAGCCCTCGTGAGCGCCCGGCTGCACACCCTCGCCGCGATCCTCGCCGGCACGCTCCTGTCGGGCTGCATGACGATGGGCGGCAGCGTCAAAGGCGATTTCGTCTGCCGCGCGCCCGACGGCGTCTGCGCACCAAGCTCGCTGATCGATGATCGCGCGCTTGCGCTGATCCTGGGTGAGGCGCCCGAGGGACAGGCGATCCCTGCCGGTCCCTATACGCCGGCACCCCGGGCGAGCAGCGGCTTGCAGGTCGCCGATGCCAATCCCGCCCGCACCAGCGAAAAGGTGCTGCGTATCGTGTTCCCGTCGCACATCGACGCGTCGGGCCGGCTCTACGAACAGACCGCCGTCCATGCCGTCGTGCAGGGCGGCGACTGGCAGAGTGCGTCCGCCGGCACACCCGTCGCCACGACCCCGGTCGAGGTTGCAGCCTCGGCATCGGGTGGGCCGCTGTTCGCGGCGGTCGACCGGGTGAGCGTGGCGATGAACGACACGGGCGAAGCCGGGTATCAGGCCGTCGATCCCGACGCGCCGAGCGCCGCCGCGGTTGCGGCGGCACGGGCGCGCGCGGCCGACCCGATCGGCGACATCAAGGCGCAGGTCGCAGGCAAGCTCTCGGCCCGACCGCCGAGGGTGCACCCTCCCCGCATCGTGGTCAGCAGCCAGGCGCTGGCCGGCGATGCGGCGGTCTCCGTGTCCGCACCGGGCGGTGCGCGTCCCACGGCACCCAAACCCGTTGAGGTTTCGCAGGCGAACCCGCCTGCCGCTCAGCCGGTCGTCGCCCCGAGGACGCTCGCGGCGGCAGCCCCGGCGACCTCAGTACGCGGGACGCCGCGCCCGCCAGCCCTGCTGGCAACGCCGGCACATGCGACGCCGGCGGGCAAGGCGGCGATCGCCACGCTTCAGGCCGACCCGGCGCTTGGTGCAGGTATTGCCGGCATGAGTGGCGCTGTCACTGCCGCCAAGCCTCCGGTCGCACTGCCGATCCTTCGCGCACCCTCCTTCCCGGGAGCACCCCAATGACCTTCCTGCGTTCGCTCCTCGGCGGTATCCTCGGTGACAACGACAAGCCCGAAAGTGCGCGTCCCGATACGACCGTACCGCGGCTCGTCCACTGGCTGCCCTACCGCAGCTATGACCCCAAGACGCACATCTTCTACAATTCGGCATCGCGCGGGTTCGTTATCGAGGCAGCGCCGATGCTCGGCGCCAGCGAGCGCAGCCACGAGATCCTGACGCAGTTCCTTTCGGAAGGCGTGCCGACACCCGGCACGCTTCAGTTCCATGGCTGGATGTCGCCGCGTGTCGGTGACCGTCTGTCGGGCTGGTATCTGCCGCGCTACATGGCCGCCGGCGTCTATGAGCGCATGGCCAAGCACCGCACCGATTACCTCCTGGGCGGGGTTTGGGACTCGCTCTCGGTCGCGGCCCCCTTCCACCTGCGCAATCACCGCGTCGCGATCAGCTATGCGACACCGGAATCAAGCCGGGTCACCAACGAGGAGATCGTCTCGGTCCTCCAGGGACTGACCTCGAGCCTCGAGGCGATCGGGGTCGAGGCACGACCGATGGACCCGGGCGCGCTCATCGCATGGATCGACGACATCACCTCGCCGACCACCGCTCCGGGGTCGGATGCGATCAGCTACAACCCGTTCGACCCCATTGCCGATCAGGCGGTCCGCCACGACCTCGAGGTGCGGATCGAGCCTGACCGGCTGCTGCTGCGTACCGAGCGGTTCCGCCCGACCGGCAAGATCATCGACGATGCGCCCGAAATCGGGGAAATCTACCCCGACGTCTTCGACGTGCGCTCCTTCTCGGTGCGCAACCTACCGACGCGTTGGGCGCCGTGGGACATGGCCAAGCTGATCGGCGACCTCTTCGCCGACAAGCTGCGTATGCCCTGCCCGGTTTCGACCAACCTCTGCCTCGACTTCCCCGATGCCGAGGCACAGAGCGGGCGCGCGAGCCGCAAGTTCATGCGCACCACGAGCCTTGCCGACAGCAAGTCGGCGCGTCTCCTGCCGCAGTTGAAGGACCAGTCGGCCGAGTGGAAGTTCGTCAAGGACGAGCTGCGCCAGGGTCGCAAGCTCGTGCAGGCGTTCTTCTCGGTCACCTCGTTCAGCCCCAAGGGCAAGGGCGACACCAACGAGCGCGTCCTCAAATCGGTGTACCGCGCGGCAGGGTGGGACCTGCTCGACGATCGCTATCTCCAGATCCAGGGTCTGCTCGCCGCGATGCCGATGACGATGGCGAACGGCCTGTCTTACGACCTCAAGAACATGAAGCGCCTGCGCACGGTGCTGACCACGACCGCGGCGAGCCTTGCCCCCATGCAGGGCGAATATCTCGGCGCGAATGTGCCACACCTGATGCTCATCGGCCGTCGCGGCCAGCCCTTCTTCTGGTCGCCGTTCGAGAACACCGCCGGCAACCACAATGTCGCGGTCTTCGGCAAGTCGGGCTCGGGCAAATCGGTCGCGCTCCAGGAATTGTGCGCCTCGATGGTGGGGGCCGGCGCAAAGGTCGTCGTGATCGATGACGGCCGCAGCTTCGAGCATTCGGCCAAGCTCCAGAACGGTGCCTTTGTCGAGTTCACGATGGCCTCGGGCTTCTGCCTCAACCCGTTCTCGATGATCGATCCCGTGCAGGCTGAGCATGACGAGGACTATCTCCTCGACTGCTTCGCGATGCTCAAATCGATCATCAGCCAGATGGCGCGGCACATCGACAAGCTGAACGACACCGAGCGCGGCCTGATCGACGGTGCGGTCAACAAGGTCTGGGCAGAGAAGGCACGGCGTGGCTCGATCGACGATGTGATCGCCGCGCTGAACGAGACCGGCAACGAGCTTGGCCGCGATCTCGGCATCGCGATGCGTCCCTTCTCGACCGTCGGCACCTATGGCCGGTTCTTCGAGGGCGAAGTGTCCTTCAAACTCGAAGCGAACCTTACCGTGTTCGAGCTGTCGGACCTCTCCTCGCGTGAGGAATTGCGCTCGGTCGTGCTGACCGCGATCATGTTCATGGCATCGCAGATGATGCGCCGCGTCGATCGCGCCACCCCTAAGGCGCTGCTTCTCGATGAAGCGTGGCAGATGCTGAAGGGCGGCTCGATGGCCGACTTCATCGAAGCCTATGCGCGTACCTGCCGTAAATACGGCGCGAGCCTCGTCACCGCCACCCAGAGCCTCAACGACTATTACAAGTCGGACGGCTCCAAGGCGGCGCTCGAGAACAGCGACTGGTTCGTCATCCTCCAGCAGAAGGCCGAGACGATCGCGGACTTCAAGAAGCATGACCGCTTCGAGATGGACGATCACACCGATGCGTTGCTGCGCTCCCTGAAGCGCCAGGGCGTCGAATATTCCGACGTGCTCATCAAGGGTCCCGACATGCTGGCGACCGGCCGGCTCGTGCTCGATCCTTATTCGGCGACCGTCTTCTCCTCCTCGCCGCGCACCTTTGCCGCGATCCACGAACTGCTCGAACAAGGCCTCACCATGGAGGCCGCGATCGAACGGATCGCCTTCCCCGACAACCCCGAGAAATGGAGCGATGGGCACGATGATCTCCCCATCGCCGCGGAGTGAGCCCCATGGCGACGATCTTCCCCCCGGCCGCACGCGATACGGCGCGCAAGACCGCGGCTGCACGCGCCGACTATGGCTATGCGCTCTATTTCATGCTGCGCATCACCGGCTTCATGCTGACCACGATGCTGATGGCGCTTGGCACCTATGTCGTCTTCTTCCTCGCGATCGGTGGTTTCTCGCTCGACGGTATGATGGCGCACCTCGCCAACATGGCGGATCGCTACGTCGCAGCGGACGCTGCGCGCATCGCCGGGTTCAAGGCGATCGCGGGAACGACGTTCATCATGGGCATTCTCGCTATCGCCTTCCTGCGCCGCCACACGCTTGCAAACCTGCTTCCGGGCAATGCGGGAGAGCCCAAGTGAGCGCGGCCGAAACCGTCGTCGAGGCGGTGACCCAACCGAGCCCCTCCCCGGCATCGCCGGTTGCGGCCAGGCGCCCATCGACCTTCGCCGGGCTGACGTCCGCGCAACTCGCCCTCGTCGCCCTGGCGATCCTGCTGGCGATCTGGGGCATGTGGGTGACGCGTGCGCTGGTCGCACCGCGCGAGCAACATATCGTCAAGGCGGACCTTTCGCGGATCGTGGGCGACTATGTCCAGGCCCAGGCCCGCACCGACACGCCGCCTGAGCGTGTCCAGGCCGAAATGCGCCGCTTCATGGCTTCGCTCGATGGCGAGCTGCAGCGCCGCGGCCGGGCCGGCGAGGTCGTGCTGGTCGGCGAGGCGGTGCTCTCGAAGAACGTGACCGACATTACCGCCGACGTCGCCAAGGCGGTCTATGCCTCAGGCGTCCCGCAGCCACGGCCAGGAGCGACCGGCGCCGTCCGCGGCCAGGTCGGGCAGGTGCAGCCGCAAGGCGCGCCCATCGCCCTCGCCGCCGCACCGCAGGCGGGGATCGGGCCGGTGCCCGGCACGGCGATCTTCGGCAACGGCCCTGCTCCCGCGCAGGAAGGATCGGCGCAGGACACAGCAGCGGCGTCAGACCCGACGCTTTCGGGCGCGGCGGTTTCGGTGTTCGGAGGCGGCGATGGCGCAGGCGCTCGCTGATACAGCCCCCGCGCCATCGTGGCGGCCGCGCAAGAACCTGTGGGCAGCTATGGGCCTGTTCTTTGCGGTCGCGGCCGCGCTCAGCGGTATCGCCGACTGGCGCGAAACCCATGGCCTGCTCATCAACCAGACCACCTCGCTCCCCAATTGGGCGTTCGTGATCCACAAGACGCACGTCCCCGCGCGCGGTGACTATGTGTTCTTCGTGCCGCCCGCGCATCCGCTGGTCATCCGCCATTTCGGCGCGAAGAAGCAGATGTTCGGCAAGATCGTGTACGGGATGCCCGGCGATACCGTCGAGCATCGCGGCAATACGGTGCTGGTGGCCGGACGCGTGGTTTCACACACCAAGCCGCTCACACGGTTCGGCGAACGGCTGACGCCGGGTGCGAACGGTGTCGTGCCGCAGGGCTGCTACTATGTGGGCACGCCGCACAAGGACGGCTTCGACAGCCGCTATGCCGAGATCGGATATGCCTGCGCCGACAAGATCGTCGGCGTCGGGGAGCCGATCCTGTGAAGCCGCTCGCCGAACTGGTCGCAAGCGTCGCCATCCTGTCGCTTGGTATGTCCTCGCCGATCCGGGCGCGCGATCACGGCACGGTCGGTCAGACCTTCCCGATCGTCGAGGCCGACCTCCTGACCACGATCGACACCCGGCTGCGCACACTCGAGGCGAACGGCGGGATCGAGCGCATGAACAAGGTGTTCGCCGAGCGTTCCGAAGCGCGCATCCGCCGCCCCAAACCCGTCGCCGGTGTCACCGCGGCGAGCGAGGCGCGCCAGTGGATCTACGATCCGACGATCGCGATCGAGAAGGACATCCATGACCCCAAGGGCAATCTCGTTGCCCGAGCGGGCCAGACCGTCAATCCGCTCGACTTCGTGACGATGCGGCAGTCACTCGTCTTCGTCGACGGCGACGATCCCGCACAGATGGATTGGGCGACCAGGCGGTACAGCGATGCCAACGCCAAGATCATCATGGTCAACGGCTCGCCGATCGATGCCATGACCACGCGCCAGCGGCGCTTCTATTTCGACCAGGAAGGCCGTCTGACGGGCAAGCTGGGGGTCCGCCATACACCCGCGATCGCGCAGCAGGACGGCCGCGTGGTCAAGCTCAGCGAAATCGTATTGCGGAGGGGCGGCTGATGCCGTTGTGGCTCGATCTTCTGAAAACGCCGATGGCGGCTCCCGAAACCGAGGAGCTGCGCACCATGCGCCGCACCTTCCAGGTGCTGTGTGTGCTATGCGCTGTATCGGTGCTGGCGATCTCGCCGCTGACCCTGCTTCTTGGCCGGGCGGCCGGGGTCGGCGTGGCGGCGCTGCTCATCATGACCGCGCTGCACACCGCGCTCTATGCGCTGCGCAAGAACCGCGCCGATGCGGCGTGGCTCGATGCGGCCGGATCGGACGCCGAGGCATGAGAGCATTGCGCGCCTCGTTGGTCGCAGCGATCGTCGCGCTTGCAGCGATGGTCGCGCTACCGGCAGCGGCGCAGGCACCGACCAAATGCACCGGCAAGTTCGTCAATCCGATCACCGATGTATGTTGGTCGTGCCTGTTCCCGATGTCGGTTGGCGGGCTCAACATCTGGCCGAGCGGACGTCCCGATACGCCCAATCCCGGCCTGCCCGTCTGCGCGTGCGGCGCGCCGGTGCCGCGTATCGGCATCGCGGCCGGGTTCTGGGAGCCGGTCCGCCTTGCCGACGTCTCGACCAAACCATGGTGCTTCGTGAACCTGGGCGGTGCGAAGATCTCTCCCGGTTTCGACATCGGCAACGGTGAGGTGTCAGCGCAGGGTCAGGTCGGCGGCACACAGCAGAGCACGTCCAAATGGCATGTGCACTGGTACGTCTATCCGCTTCTCTACTGGATGGAGATCCTCGCCGACTTTGCCTGCTTCGAGCAGGCATCGTTCGATATCGCCTATATCACCGAGGTCGATCCCTTGTGGCAGGACGACACCCTGACCGCGCTCATCAACCCCGAGGCGGTGGTGTTCTCCAACCCGGTCGCGCAGGCGGCATGTGCCGGCGACTGTATCGCCGCGACCGCGCGCCTGCCGCTCGATGCCGCCTTCTGGTGTGCTGGATGCCAAGGACCGATGTATCCGATGAACGGCAACGTCGCGAGCCATGTCGGCCACGTCCAGGCATCACGGCTCGCACTCTCGCGCTTTGCCTTCAAGATGCACCGCGAGGGGCTGGCGTGGGGGACGATGGGCGCACCCGGCCTGTGCAACAAATACCCGATGCCGATGCTCAGGAAGCAGCAATACCGCATCCAGATGACGAACCCGATCCCGACGGTCAGCGGCAAGGCCGCCTGCTCGCCGATCGGTGCGTCCGATATGCCGCCCCAGGCGGGCCGGTCCTTCCCGGTGAAGGGTGAGGACATGGGCTACCTCATCTGGCGCAAGCGCAATTGCTGCGTGCTTTGAGGAGACACACTATGCGCCGCTTCCTCCTCCTTGCCTGCTCTCTTGCCGCGGTCGGCGGCTATCAGGCGTTCGGGCAGACCGTGGAAGGCATCGACCTCGATGCCGCCAAGCGCCGGGCCGAGGCGATGCGCCCGGACCTCGAAGCGTTCGTTGCGCAGGTCCAGACCCGCGGCGATGCGTTCCGGGAAGAGGCGATCGCGGTGCGCGACAAGGCCAATACGAACGCCGTGGCGCTCGCGAAGGCCGATCTGCCCAAGGGCTATGACGGTGCGGTCGACTTCGATGAGATCATCAAGGGGGCAAGCGCCAACGCCGCCAATGCACGCGGCGAAGCGCCGCAGCTTATCGTCTTCGCCAGCCTCTCCATGCCGCCCCAGGCGCTTCGCCGGCTGATCGCCGATACCGCCAAGGCGGGCGGGGTCGTCGTGTTTCGTGGCTTCCCGAACAACTCGATGCGCGCGTTCAGCGAGGCGCTCGGCAAGGTGGTCAACGATCGTGACCAGCTCGCCAATGTCGGGATCGATCCGCGGCTGTTCCGTGCCTTCGACGTGCAGGCGGTCCCCGCCTATGTCGCGGTGTCGTCGGACTTCGACCTGTGCTCGGGGCTTTCGTGCAAGAGCGAGGTTCCCGCCTACGACCGGATGACGGGCAACGTGACGCTGCGTTATGTGCTCGAATTGTTCGCTGAGGCGCGTGGGCCAGGCGCCGGCGTTGCCGGGGTGGCGCTGCGCAACATGAGCAAGGCCGGCGCGTGAGGCGTCTGGCGCTCTCCTTGCTGGTGCCGCTGCTGCTGGCCGCGGGCGGTGGGCTGGCGCAGACCACGATGGAGCAGGCGCGCCGCGAGGGGAACGACCTCGGGCGGACGATGCGCGGCAACGGCGCCAACACGCCGGGGCAGGGTCAATTGGGCGAACTGCCGGGGTATCAGGGTACGACCCTGCCGGAGTCGACCTATTTCAGCGATCCCGATCGCCTGACCGCCGAGGCGCGCCCAATCGCGAACGCCAACGCCGATTATCGCACCGTTACCGACGCCGACAATACCCGTCCGCGCTTCTCCTCGGCCGAGATCGAGGACGTGACCAGGCGCGGCATGACGATCGCGAAGGATCCCGACACCTATCTCGACGGGCAGCAACTGGGGGGCTCGAGCGGCACCTGTACCCCGCTGCCGCCCGGCGCCGGCAACAAGGGCTATTACGAGGCTGTCTGCAACAAGGGGTCCAAGATCTCGGAAGGCGAGGAGACCTGCACCGCGCGTCTCGTGCCCTCGGTCGTCAACACGTCGCGCTATTTCTACTACGGTGTCCGCGACCAGAACGAGGGCAACGGCTTTGCCCGCAATGCGGTCATGCAGCCCAAGGTAGCAGCGGGGATCTGCCGCGTCGAAGCAGCGACACCGAACGTCTGCGATGCGCAGGTCGAGATGGGGGCAGGCGGCGATAATCCGGCGTCCTATCTTCGTTGGTGCAAAGGCTTGAGCTCGATGCGCACCACCGCGCAGCTTTATTCCTGCTCGTCCGAAATCCCGCAGGCCGAGATTCCGGCGCATGTGAACCATCGCACCGGCACGACCTATCTGCGCAAGGAAGGCTCCACCAGCGTCACCGTCACGCGCAACGAGGGTAGCTGCCCGGCGCTCGCCGGCGACGCAGCCTGCAGGCCCGTCGCCGAGGAGGTGTGCACCGAGGGGCCGGAGACGCGGATGGTCGAGGGCGTCGCGGTCACCCAGAGCTGCTGGGCGTGGTCGCGTACCTTTTCGTGTCAGCGGACTACGCAGGCCAGCGATTGCACCGATCTCGATGCCAACCGGCAGTGCCGCTTCCTGCGCGACGAATGTCTCGATGATCCGCAATCGGGGGCATGCAAGGTATCGCAGCGTGTCTATAGCTGCCCGCTGCCCGATGAGCAGGCGCCCGGCGACAAGCAGTATATCTGCGGCGGGGACGTCTATTGCATCAACGGCGACTGCGAGCCGATCGAGCGCGAAGCCTCCACCGAGTTCAAGGATGCGCTCGTCGCGCTGCACTCGCTGGGTGATGCCGGCAACCAGTTTGACCCCGACAACCTGACCGTCTTCAAGGGCGAGCGCGGCGCGTGCAGCAAGAAGATCTTCGGCGCCTCCAACTGCTGTTCGGGCAAGGGTGTACCGCTCCTCACCCCGTGGCTGTGCAGCGCGGCCGATCGCGCGCTCGACGAGAAGGACGACAAGGGGCTGTGCCACAAGGTCGGTACCTATTGCTCGGACAAGGTGCTCGGCATCTGCGTGACCTCGCGTGATGCCTATTGCTGCTTTGGCAGCAAGCTGTCGCGCATCCTCCAGGAGCAGGGCCGGATCCAGCTGAACAAGCCGTGGGGCAAGCCCAAGGACGCCAAGTGCGAAGGCTTCACGATCGACGAGTTCCAGCACCTCGACTTGTCGAAGATGGATTTCACCGAGGTTTATGCCGAGTTCACCGACGCCGCCAAGCTCCCCGACGAGGTGGAGACGATGACGAAGATCCAGCAGAAGATCGAGGAATATTATGGTCGTGCGCCTCGCAACTAAATGGGGAAGCAGCGGGAGCGAAGGCCCGTGCGAGATCCGTATGTCGGTCTTCGAACTCGCCATCTTCATGCGCGTGTTCCGCGATGAGCATCCGGTCGATCCAGGCGACGTGGCGGCGACCGTCGGTCACTGGTTCAACTGCGATGTGACCGCCCCCCAGGTCGGCGCATCCGCCGATCGCATGATCCGCAAGGGCTGGCTGACCCACCGCGAGGGCGGGCTTCGCGCCGCCCCCGATGGCCGCGACCAGGCGCGCGTCAGTCTGCACGGGATCACCACCTTCATGAACATGGGCACCAAGCTGCTCGACGTGGCGATGATGATGAAGGTGCTCAACATCGCGAAGCTCGAGGTCGATCCGCCGTACGAGGAGGACCTCGATCCGATCGATGAAGACCTCGACCATCCCGATGCCCCCGATCGCTGGCTGACGCGCGATGGCTGGTCGGACATCAATCCCGCCACGGGCAGGCCCGACCCATGG
The DNA here is from genome assembly GCA_002287525.1 of Diploscapter pachys. Taxonomy (NCBI): domain Eukaryota; kingdom Metazoa; phylum Nematoda; class Chromadorea; order Rhabditida; family Rhabditidae; genus Diploscapter; species Diploscapter pachys. The sequence continues at coordinate 14,542 of LIAE01009663.1, forward strand.
GGCGACAGCGCCGGGGGCAAGCCCGGTGCCGGCACGGGCGAGGACGCGGACACCGCCAGGGGCGACCGCGAAGATGGAAACGCGAATGATGCGGCGCCCCAGCGCCGTCCCGGGGAGAATGACGATGACAAGCAATAAGGGGGTCGCGCCCGCGTGGCGCATCATAGTGCTCGCGGTACTCGGTCTGGCAACATTGCCCGTCCCCGCGGCCGCGCAGTCGCTCGCCGAGGCAGCGGCGCTCGAGGACGATGCACGCGCACAGATGGTCACATCGCCTGCGTCGGCCGATACCGGCGAGGTCGCCGGTGACGACGACTTCTATTGCCGCGAGCGCAGGCTCGGGCAGTGGTTCTATTGCAACAAGCCCAGGCCGAAACCCCGGTCCCCGTCCGCGCAGACGCCCGCACCCCAGGCGTCTGCCAGCGAGCGCCTCGCCTCGATCACGAAGGAGCTGGATGAACTGAAGGCCCGCGCGATCCTCGAGCCAAGCGAGGAGAATGTGATCGCCTATGTCCGCTACCAGCGCGAGCAACTCGATCGCGCCACCACCTTCTCGGACACCTGGCAGCGCGCGCTCTGGCAGAACCCGGACATCGACTACACGCTCCAGCGGCCGGTCTCGACTGTCGGCAAGCGGGCATGGACCGATACCCGCAAGGCGGACCGCGACACGGTGATGAACCGCCTCGGCGAGCGGTACGGGATGTTCTATTTCTTCGCGCAATCGTGCGCCGCCTGCGAGGTGTTCGGCCCGATCCTCCGGTCGGTCGCCGCCAGTCACCGCATGGCGGTGATGGCCGTCTCGATGGACGGGGGGCCGAGCAAGGACTTCCCCAATTACGTCGTCGACAGCGGCCAGCGCGCGCGCATGGGCGTGCCGGGCAACGCGACGCCGGCGCTGGTCCTGTTCGACACCGTCACCAGGCGGACGGTGCCGATCGGCTTCGGCATCCTCTCGGCCGACGACATCTCCGAACGCATTTTCGCCCTCACCAACACCAAGGTCGGGAGTGATTACTGATGACCCCTGCCCCCTCCCCCACTCGACGTTCTTCCTTCCGCGCTTTCCGCCGGCGGCTTGCCGCCGGGATCGCCGGAGCCGCGGCGCTCTCGATGATCCCGGCCGACATGGCGAACGCCCAGGTCGCGGCCAAGATGAACGACTTCTTCAATGATGCGGGCGGCGCCGCCAATGTGACCGGCCCGACCGCCTATCAGGGGCAGACGGCGGGATATTATTCGGGCGGCAACGTCTGGAGCCGCTTCCCGCAAAAGAGCGTCCAGCCCTTCAACCTGCAACTGCCGAGCGCCCGCGCGGGCTGCGGCGGGATCGACCTGTTCTCGGGCTCCTTCTCTTTCATCAATTCGGCCGAGCTGGTCGCGATGATGAAGGGCGTCGCCAACAACGCGCTGGGTTTTGCCTTCAAGCTGGCGATCAGCAGCATCTCGCCGCAAATCTCCAAGGAGATCGACTTCCTGCAAGGGGCCGCGCAGCAGCTCAATCAGATGAACATCTCGTCCTGCGAAGCCGCGCAGGGGCTGGTCGGGGCGGTCTGGCCCAAGATGCAGGGCGCGCGCTCGACCATCTGCGCCGCGGTCGGCAACAGCCAGGGCAAGTTCTCCGACTGGGCAAAGGCCCGTCAGGGATGCGGCGCGGGCGGTGAGCAGGATGCGACGCTTGACGGCAATACCGACCCCAAGATGGCCGACCACATTCCGGCGCAGCCGCGCAACTACACCTGGGAAGCCCTCAAGCGATCCAACAAGTTCGGCGGCTTCGACAAGGAGTTCTCGGAATATCTCATGACGCTGGTCGGCACCGTCGTCATCAGTGGCGGCGACGCGGATCGTTCAATCAAATATTTCGGCCCGGGTGAGGACGCGGTGGTGACTGCGCTTCTCGATGGGACGTCGGGCACCAACCAGGTGAAAATCCTGTCGTGCCAGAACGATGCCTGCCTCGATATCAGCGAAAAGCCGCTGTCGATCGGGCCGTCGCAGGCGCTGCGCCCGCGCATCAAGGCGATGATCGAGTCGATGAACGGCAAGATCCGCACCGATGCCGCGCTGTCGCCCGCCGAGCAGCAATTGCTCAACATGACCAATATCCCGCTCTACAAGATGCTGACCGTTCAGGCGCTTGCGCATTCCAGCTTCACCTATGGCGAGGTCGATGCGCTCGCCGAGGTCGTCGCGGTCAACCTCCTCGCCTCCATGATCGACAACATGATCGACCGGGTGGTGACGCAGGTCGATTTCCAGCCCGCCGACCAGGCGACCGCCGAGACGTGGCGGCAGCAGCTCTCGGAGGCCCGGGCGAAATACGCGCAGCGCGATGTGAAGGTGAAGGACACCATCAACATGGCGACCAACCTCATCAATCGGTCGGTCATGCTCGAATCCACGCTTCAGAATGCGATGTCGCCGGGCATGCAGGCGGCGCTCAATTTCTCGCGCGGGCTGAGCGCGCAGGGTCTGAACTAGGGGGCACAGGGCGATGGTCGAGGTGTTCACGATCGGGGGCGGCGAGTATATCGTCAACGTCTTCAACGCGGTCGCCGCGTGGACCGGCGGGGGCGGCTACCGCTCGCTGCTGCGCGTCGTCATGGTGCTCGGCTTCATCTACGCGCTGATGGCGGTCGCCTTCTCGATGAACGTGCGCGCCTGGCTCAACTGGTTCCTCGGGTCATCGCTCATCTATAGCTGTCTCATGGTGCCAACCGTGACCGTCAAGGTCACCGACCGGATCAATCCGAGCCTCGCGCCCGCCGTCGTCGCCAACGTGCCGCTGGGTCTTGGCGCCATGGCCAGCTTCACGAGCCAGGTCGGCGACTGGCTGACACGGACCGCCGAAACCGTGTTCGTGATGCCCAACGAGCTCAACTATTCGACCAACGGCATGATCTACGGCGCGCGGTTGTTCGACATGACGCGCAATTTTCAGATCCGGGACGCCGAGTTCGCCACCAACCTCCAGATGCACTTCAAGAATTGCGTGTTCGGCGACATCCTCCTGCACCATAAATCGGTGACCCAGCTTGCCGCCTCGAAGGATCTGTGGGCCGACCTCGGTCCGGGTTCCGCCGCGCGCGCGCAGCCGTGGATCGAGCGTACCGGCGGGGGTGACATCGACAGCGGCATCGTCACCTGCCGGCAGGCCTATGGCAACCTCAGTGCGCAGTGGAAGTCGATGATCGATGCGGCGACCGACCTGTGGGGCAAGGAAGCCTATACCCGGATGTCCACGGCGCAGGCGGCTGCGAAGCTCAAGCAGGACGTGCCGGTGGTGGCTGCGGCGTTCACCAATTCGTCGGCCGATTATGTCGGGACGATGCGCCAGATGACCGCGATTAACGCCTTCATGCAGGCGCGTGACAATATGGCGGGTGGCCCTGGCGCTGCCGCGATCGACACGTTCGCGACGACACGCGCCGATATCCAGGCGCGCAACACCTACAATTCGATCGCGCAGCAGGCGATGACCTGGGTTCCGATCCTCAACATCGTGCTGACCGTCGTCTTCTACGCGATGTTCCCGGTCATCTTCCCGCTGTTCCTGATGCCCCAGACCGGGGTGCAGGCGTTGAAGGGCTACCTCACCGGCTTCTTCTATCTGGCCTCGTGGGGGCCGCTCTACGTCATCCTCCACATGATCTGCATGAGCCGGGGGATGTCGGCCGCCAAGGGTGTCGCGGAAGGCGGTGTGTCGCTCGGCACGTTCGCCGGGATCGGGGCGGTCAACGCCGAAACGGCGACGATCGCGGGCTTCATGCTCATGAGCGTGCCTTTCATGGCAGCGGCGCTGTCGCGCGGTGCGATGAGCATCTCGGGCCAGTCGATGTCGATGCTCAACCCCGCGCAGAACGCGGCCGAGGCGGCAGCGGTGGAGCAGACGACCGGCAATTACAGCTATGGCAACGTCAGCTTCGCCAACTCGTCGTCGAACAACCTCCAGAGCAACCAGTGGCACGACGCCGGCAACTACACCACCGGCGCGGCCGGGTTCACCGAGCGCGCATCCAATGGTGCGACCCGTTCCGCCTTCGGCAATGGTGAGTCCGTCTTCAACACCAGCGGCGCCATGTCGCAGATGCAGCTGGGCTTCACCGAGAACCGCGGGATTGCGGCCGACCTGCGGCAGACCGCGTCCGAGGTCCGTCGCCAGGCACGCAGCGAGGAGGAAGCCGCCGCGCGGATCCTTACCTCGACCAACACTGATCGCGCCTCGCAAGGTACGTCGACGACGATCGGCAGCACATTCGAGAAGGGGTCGTCCAACACCGACAATACCGGCGTCGAACACTATTACGGTAACAGCGGAAGCAGCTTCAACGGCATCGATGATCGGTCGAGCGTAGGGGATAGCGCCAAGGTTTCTGGATCGCATCGTAGGGCATCCGAGGATTCCGACGTTACGCGGGGAGGCTTCTCGGCGGGATTGACGCTGCCTGGTGGTAGATCTTCAGGAGGCGGAACAGCGCAAGGTGGGACAGGGTCTCCGGTCAAGTCTGGCGGTCGTGGTTCTGCTCCGAATGGCACATTGGAAGGTGGACGCGTAATGAGTGCGCAGCACACCGATAACTTAGCGCGTTCGACGGATCGCACCCAATCGGTTGATGACTCTAACACTGCGTCTGGCGGCGTGCGGGGTGAGAAGTCGGCGGGCGATCGCTTTACCGACGGGTCGGGTCATCAGGATCGCGAGAGCCTGACCACTCGAAGCGAGCGTTCGAGCACCGCATCGCGCAGTCGCGAGCAGGCGTTGTCGGAGGCGGCGACCCACGAGCTTCGCGCTCGCAAACTCAATGAACTGGCGGACTCGCTGTCGAATGAGGCCAGCTTCATGGAGAGCCATAACCTCCAGATGAGCCAGAACCTTAGCCAGGAATGGTCGCAGTGGTACGAGCGCAGGGTTGCCGGAAAGGACGGTATGGATGCCCCTTCCCCGATGGCGGTGACCATGACTCCGCAACAGCGTCAGGTCCGCGATCAGTTGATGTCGGAGTTTATCGCTTCGCGGCGTCAGGAGATCATGGATTCCGTCGCACCTCAGCTTCACCAACCGGATCTGGTCGATGTTCCGAACTCACCGATCACCTCCGAAGCCGATGTGCGCGGACATCATCGTCCCGGCGGGTTGCTGGCGGTGAATATTCCCGGTTCGCTGGCAGACACGACCGGCGCTGCCGGTCAGATTGCGGATGGACGCGAGCAGATCGGGGCGGAAACGCAGGCGGCGCAGATCCAGCGGCAGGGCCATCTTGATGCCGGATCGGGGGTCAAGGGTGAGGTTCACAGAGATATGAACCGGCAGTTCTTTACCGATCCGAGCGCCCGGCAAATGCCAGAATTATTTCCTGGATCACGAGCCTTGAAGGAGAGGCTTTTCGGACCTAGCGAGCCCAAAGATAAATGATGAAAGAAGCTATTATAAGGTAAGAAAGAAGGCGTCCTGTCTTCGACCCTAAAGTTTCGTTACCCTTATCATCATATATTTTTCGGTCGTGATAGAGTTCAGGATCGTTCGGCTCGACGTAGATAGGTCCACCGGCATTGTTCTTAGTGATGAGATAGGTATCGATGTCGTACATAGCCCATCCTCCTCGCGCGAAGGGTAGACCATGACAACGAGGTTCACAACAGAACGCTCCGTCCCCGCCGAAGAGGTCGGGTTCGACGCGCGTTCCTACGGTCTGCTCGGCTTCTCGTGGCTGCTGGTGATGGCGCTGGGGCTGCTGCCGCTGGCCGAGGCCGCGATGGCGCGCTCGCCCTCGATCGCGATGCCGGCGGTGATCGTCTTCTTCGTGGCGGTGGGAAGCGGTATCCTGCTACGCCGGCGCTATGCCTGGGTCGGTCTTGCGATGCACATCTACGGTCAGATCGCGATCTGGCTCTCGTTGTTCGTCATGTCGCTCGCCGGTTTGTTGTTCCTTGGGAGCCATTGATGGCTGATCGCTCGACGCCCCGCAGCGGGGACGTGCTGAAGTTTCTCGATACGCACCGCCTCGATCACAACCCCGATCATTATGCCTTCGCCTGGCGCTACCTCGCGAAACGCGACCCGTCCTTCTCATCGGCGGTGGCAGAACTCATCGACGGCGGGGTGCGGCTGAGCGAACGCGACGTGGCACGGTTGTCGGCATCGGCGCCCGCGCCGCTGCGTGGCACCGATACGGTCGCCCCCGAACTCGAACGCATATCGCTCGACATTCTGGCGATCATCACCGCCGCTTCGGGTGAGACGACGACGTTCGGGCGCGAGCTGACACTGGCGGCGACCGATCTGATCCAGGGCAAGCCCGAAGACCTGCGCGCGATCGTGGGGCGGATGATCGCGTATAGCAGCCAGGCCGAGCAGAGCCTGACCGCGATGAGCCGGCGCACGCAGCAGCTCTATGGCGAGTTGCGCGCACTGGTCCACATCGCGCAGCGTGACCCCGCCAGAGGGGTCTTGCCGCGCGAAGCGGTCGAGCAGCATCTGCGCGATGTCCTTGCCATGCAGCCGGGAGGCATCGTGATCGCGGTGGTGACACTCGACGATGCGAGGCGTTTGCGCGTCTCCTATGGAGAGGCGGTGACGGCCCGGGTCGTGCGTGCGCTTGCCGAGACGCTCGGCAAACACCTTGGAACGACCGCCATCGGCGATATCGGTGGCTACCGCCTGCTCGTCGTGGTCGAGGCGACCGACCCGGATGGGGTCGCGGCACGGCTGAACGATGCGCGGATGGCATTCTCTGGCCGGACGATGCGCGTGCGCGAGGACGATCGCGAGATCGGCACGGTCAGCTTCTCAGGCGGGCTGGCGCCGGCCCGATCGCGATCGTTCGAGGTGGTGCTGCAGGCAGTGGTCGCGCTCGCCGGTCAGGCCACGGCGGGCGGCGGCGACATGATCGTCGTGGAAGGTGCGGTGACGGGTGTCTGAGGCAGGCGGGAGGTAGGCGATGTGCAACCGTTATCGCCTGAGCGCAAAGCAGAAGGACGTCATGCGGGCGTGCGGCTATGAGCCGCCCTACTCCGAGGATGTGACCTTTCCGGTTCCGCGCGAGATCTTCCCTACCGGCAAGAAGACCGCGCGCTACGGTCTGGTGGTCCGGCGCTCACCTGACGGCAACCGTCCGCTTGAACCTGTCGCGATGGAATGGGGCTTCCCGACCAGGGTGGCGAGCAAGCGCGATCCGGCGGTGAAGCTCGACAGGTTCGTCACCAATGCCCGCAACCTGTCGTCCTCGATGTGGAAGCCGTCGATCGCCAACCCCGAACGGCGCTGCGTAGTGCCCTTCACCCATTTCGCCGAGCCGCACCCGGAAGGCGGCAAGGGCGACGATGGCAAGCCTCGCCAGATGTGGTTCTCGCTGCCCGATCAGCCGATCGGCTTCTTCGCCGGATTGTGGCGGCCAACCGAGCGCGGCGACGCCTATGCGTTTTGCACCACCAGTCCCAACGAAACGGTCGCGCCGTGGCATCCCAAGGCCATGCCGGCGATCCTTCACCCGGCTGATCTCATAATATGGCTGGACGGCAGCCACGATGACGCGCTCGCACTGGTGCGGCCCTATGATGGCAGGATGTACGAGCAGGTCGCTACGCCGGATGGCGGCGATGACTGATCCGCGTTACCCTACCCCCTAATATTCAACCACGACGGAGCATGAAGTGGCGCTTTCCACGACCAACCTCGCCGACAAGTTGGCCGAAACGCATGGCCTGGCCAAGGCCGACGCGCGCAAGGTGATCGATGCCGTCTTCGCCGACATCACCGCGGCGGTCGCGGCCGGTGAAGAAGTCAGCATCAACAACTTCGGCAAGTTCAAGCTGAAGGAGACGCCCGAGCGTCAGGGCCGCAACCCGTCCAACGGCGAGGCGATCACGATCGCGGCACAGCGCAAGCTGACCTTCGCGCCCGGTAAGCAGACCCGCGACCGCATGAACGGTAACTGAAGATCGATCTGCCGGCGGGCGGTGCCCGCCGGCCATCAGCAAGGGAGCCAAGCCATGGCAGAGAATGTTGCCGACCTGCGCGCCCGCGCTCTGGCGGATCTGGCCGAGGCCGAGCGGGCGGAGCTGCCCCATATCCGTCTGCGCTCGCTTCGCTCGGCAGAAAGTTGGACCAAGATGGCCGATCTGAGGGAGCGCCTGAATGTCGGGCGTTGACGGCGGCGACGTCATTCTCGATCCGCCTAACTTCCGTGCCGTGACATTGATGGTCGAGCGTCTCGATGACCACGGCGTGATCGAAATATACGAAGCGGCGGAAGGTGCCGGTCCGGTAGCCGATCTTGCCGCCGAGCAGATGCGCAAGCGCGAACTCGATTTCTGATGCCGCTTCCGCCCCCTGCCCCGCCGCCGTGCATCGTCGTTGGTGACAGCATCGCTGTCGGCACGGCGGACGCACTGGCAAGTGCCGGGCTGCGGTGTGCGGTTCATGCCCGCGTCGGCGCGTCGTCGGCCGAGACGCTACGGGGCTTTCGTGACGATGCTCCCCGGGCGCACGCGATCATCGCGCTTGGATCCAATGACCTTGGCCGACCCGACCTTTTACGAAACCTCGTCGCCTTGCGCCAAAGGGTTCGCGCCACGCGCGTCACCTGGGTCGCGCCGTATGCGCCCGCGGCGGCTGCGGTCAGTACCGCTGTTGCGCGTTCCTTTGGCGATGATGTTGTGCAACTGTCACGGATCGAGAGCCGCGACGGGATCCATCCGGTTAGCTATCGTCTGCTAATCCGGTCGCTCGACCTGTCGCCGGGCAGGTATGCGCCTCTTGCGCCGACCGGCGCGGTGCCGACACCATCAGCGCCTGCGCACCGGCCGGTGCGGCAGGCAGTCGTGATGACGTTCTGATGCGGCGTATCGCTGCCCAGGATGAGGCCAGGCTTCGCGAAGCTGTCAGTGCCGTTCCGCTTGAATGGGCCGCCGCCAGTGGCCACCCGTTCACGGGCGAGGCTCGGAGTGAGTATGCCGACATCATCGAGGTCGCAGGGGTGGTCGTCGATGAAACCAAGGCTGGACTTCAACGTGCGGTCGATTCTGCCCGCAATGCAGGCATGAGCTGGTCGGAGATTGGATTGACGCTCGGCATCTCCAAGCAGGCCGCTCAACAGCGTTTCATGAGATCACAGTAACAGTAGCATATCCGTGATATAGCGGAAGCCGCGCATTATTCAGTTTCATGATGACGAAGTTCGATATCTAACCATTATTGGAGCGGTTGGTGATGATGTTATTTCTATTAGCCGCTCTTCAAGTGAACGCCGACGACCCTACCCTGACGCCCCCCTCCCAGTGGTCGCTGGTATCAAGCACACCATCAGGAAATAGCACGTTCATACGCACTGCGGATAAGGGTTCGATAGCCACGAACGGGCGTTATTGGGAACACGTCATAAATGGCACAACTCATACTCTTATTCATAGGGAAATAGACTGCCAGAAGCGTACTATTCGGGCGCTATTCATTAGCGTAGAAGACAGAGTAACTGGAACTGCCGAAAGCGCCGACCTTACCACGAGAAACGAGATCAAGCCCATTGCTCCGGGGACTACCGGCGACGATGCAAGAAGGTTTGTATGCTCGACCTGAAGTCTCTTTAGGTGGGTGCAAGAGCGCGGCCGACCATTACGCGCGAGGCTTGGAGCGCGCAGATGCGACGCTGGCACGAATATCCCAAGAGCGCGAAATGGCTCTGCGATCAAACGTCCGGTTTCGGTTAGCTCATATAGGATCGTTTATGAGCAGTCTGGCTTAGATCTGCCCAAAACCTAGCTTTAGCGGATAACGGGCATGCGCTATAAGATAGTGAAGTTTACGAGCAGGTTTTGCACCCGATGTCCCGAGTTTTCGCCTATGTCCGCGTCTCAACCCTCGGTCAGACCACCGACAACCAGATCACGGAGATCCGAGATGCCGGTTTCGACGTGCAGGTCCGACGCGTCGTCTCCGAAACCGTGTCCGGCTCGCTGGCCGCGAGGGAGCGCCAAGGCTTCGCCCGACTGATCGACCGCTTGGAGGATGGCGACGTCCTGGTCGTCACCAAGATGGACCGTCTCGGTCGCAACGCCATGGACGTGCGCGCCACGGTTGACCTTCTCGCCGGAATGGGCGTGAAGGTTCACTGCCTGGCGCTGGGCGGGGTCGACCTGACTAGCTCGGCCGGCCGCATGACGATGGGTGTCATCATCGCGGTCGCCGAGTTCGAGCGCGACCTACTCGTCGAGCGGACCCATGCCGGGCTCGTCCGGGCAAGAGAGAGTGGCAAGGTCCTCGGCCGCCCTCCCCGGCTTACGGCTGAACAGAAGCGCACAGTCTGCGAACGTCTGGCCCAGGGATCCTCCATCTCCTCGCTCAGCCGCGAGTACGCGGTCAGCCGGCTGACCATCCAGCGGGTACGGGATGCCGCCAAGGTTGTCGTGCCCCAAGCGTAAGAAGGCAATCGTCGGCGATGTCACCTAACTGGCACAGCGCGCCAGCTCGCGGGTGATCGAGGCTTCGGTCCCGAACACGTTCGATACCATTGCAGATAAATAAAGGTCGGTATTCACGCCGATCAGTAAAAATTACTACCGCGCGTGCCGCCCTTTATATCATCAAGCTGATCGTCCGTTCCGCCGTTGATACTGAAGGCTAGGTGTTGTCGGTCTTGTCACCTCGTTCGGCCTCTAGCGCCTTCAAGGCGAGCTCTAAGACAGCACCAAGCGGCTGCTCAAGTTCGTCGGCTATCCGATAAAACAGGGCAACTGTTGCATCGCTCGCCTTTACGTTTATTTGTCGATTGCGACCAGTTGTGTAACGTCTCGGTTTTCGAGACGTTAACGAATCTGGATTTGATTCAGTGTCTGTGATACGTGCTGAACGACTGGGAAACCCGTTGGCTTCAGCAATTTCATCCAAGATCCTAGGATCCGCTCTTTGCGAGGGCTTGCGAGTTTCGAAATCCCCAAGGTCCCCAAATGCGGGAGCTCGCTCAGCCATCATGCAGCCTCCTCTGCTGTGCGGTCTTTGGCTTCTCGCAAGCGCTCAATGACCTCACTCGTAAAAGCATCGGCATTCGCGATTGCCTTATTGAGATTTGAAACTTCTTCTGGTTTCAATTTCGACAAGGGCAGCCTGAATGAAAACATTGCGCGGAAGGCCTCACGCTCATGAAGCTGCGTATAGAACACAGATATTTTATTGCTAGATAATCCTTCAACAATGTGTGCCGTAGAGCGGGTTCGTATAGCTGGATTAGTACGAGTCAACAACACTCCGTAATTTACCGCCCTACGAGCCATCTTCTCCTGTTGTCGTATTACCTTTAGCGCCCTTCCGGCCTGTTCGGCATCCAGTTGGGAGCCTTGCGTTGGTATAATAACTAGATCTGCTTGGCTGACCGCTAGAACAACTATCTTCGATGCAGTGCCTTCCAAATCAACGATAACAAATGGGGTATTTTCTGCTGCATCCTCGATCTTGTCGATGATGTTTTCCTCGTCAACATCTGCGACGATTTTTAGGTTCGTTGGCGCGTTACCCCCTCGTTCCCAAGACTGAAACGGACGGTTGGGATCGGCGTCGATCACTGTAACGGCAGCAGCTTGGCTCAGCTGGTTCGCTAAAACCATGGCAGAAGTCGTTTTGCCAACGCCTCCCTTTGGGCTCAAAAAAACAATCGTGGGCACGTTTTCCCCCCGGTCTCAAGCGTAGCTATTGGGTAGCAATGATATAGCTGGAAGCTAGCCGACCCGCAATCCGATACCTGATAGCCTGCTCAGTACCTCCCCGCAAGCCGATAGGTACTAGCTATCCCATAGGTAACATCGTGCCTGCCGTTAGCTACCACACTATCTGACGGCTACTATCTCATTATCGCTGCAGGTAGCGAGAGGGTAGTGTGATAGCTACTGGATAGCCACGAGACAGCTTTCTTGGGTTGAAGCGCTGCCGTTCGAGAGATGGCTTTCGAGAAAGCTGAGACACGGGCTCGACCCTCTGTGGTGAACCTTTGTAGCAGTCGGTCCGGTGTTGGGTACGGCGACCCACCGAAGGTCAAGGAATGAACTCAACGATTCCCTGTTCCTATTCTGTTCGTTTAGCAGGTATAAGATTGCATGTCCGCGCGCACCTTGCCCTTATCCCGCCCCGTACCGATCGCCGAAGTCCCACTCGACCTCCGTCTCAAGGTCGTGAGCGCAGCAGGCGCCGGCTTCCCGTCACCGGCGCAGGACTGGGAGGAGACCGCGATCAACCTGGTCGAGCTGCTACGGCTCGATCGGGCCGCCAGCTTCGTGTTCAGGGTGAGCGGTCAGTCGATGCTCGATGCCGGCATCTTCGACAACGACGTCGTTGTCGTCGATCGCGATGCCACCCCGACCAACGGCCGCATCGTCATCGCGATCGTCGATAGTGGCTTTGTCATCCGGCAGATCGTCTGGCGCGAGGGGAGGCCGGTCCTTGAGGCTCGCAATGCTCGGATGCGCTACGATCCGGTCGTGGCGGATGAGAGCGTCGAGGTCTGGGGCGTGGTTCGCGCCTGCGTTCGCAACATGCAGGGCTAACAGCAATGTGGGCGATCGCGGATGTCGCGAACTTCTATTGCTCGTCGGAGCGTGTCTTCGACCCCACGTTGCGAAACAAGCCGCTGATCGTCCTCAGCAACGGGGACGGCTGTGCCATCGCGCGTTCCGAAGAGGCGAAGGCGTTGCACATCAAGATGGGCGCGCCCATATTCAAGATACGCGACATTGTTCGAGAACACGGCATCCAGTATCGTAGTAGTTGCTACGAGCTCTATGCCGATATGAATCGTCGGTTCAATCAGGTGCTGGCCGAGCATAGCTGCACGGTCGAGGTCTATTCGATCGATGAAAGCTTCTTCCGTCTGCCGGTATTGGCCAACGGGCTGGGCGACGTCGAGGCGGCGCACCGTGTGATCGAAGCCGTACAGCGCGCAACGGGGCTGCCGATCCGTATCGGGCTCGGTCCGACCAGGACGCTGAGCAAGGTCGCCAATGCGCTCGCCAAGGCATCGGAGAAGGTCTGGCGCGGCGTTGTCGACCTTCACGACGTCGAACTCCGCCAGCGGATGTTCGCGGAATGGCCGGTGGGGGAGGTGTGGGGCATCGCGCGCGCGATGACAGAGCGGCTGCGCCCACTTGGTGTGCGGACCACGGCCGATCTTACGGCGTTGCCGCCTGAGGTCGCCCGCGATGTCGGCACCGTCGTCCTCGAGCGGCTCGTGCGTGAGTTGAACGGCGTCGAATGTACCGATTTCGAGCCGGAGCCAGCGCCCTCCAAGGCGACGGCCGTCACCCGGTGTTTCGGCGAGCCTGTCCACGATCTCGACGCGCTGCGCGAGGCCATGGTGAGGCGGGCGGTACGTGCGGCCGAGAAGATCCGCGGGCAAGGGCTCGCCGCCACCAGATTGATCGCGTTCGCGCACGGCAGCCGGTTCAAGCCCAATGCTCCGTCAGCTTCGCGTGTCGGCCGCCTGTCGCCTGCCACCAACGATCCGCGTGTCATCGCGACGATGGCGGGGCGCATGACCGACGCAATGTACGAGGCGGGCGGGGTCTACACCAAGTGCGGGGTGATGCTGGAGGGCCTTGAGCCGCTAAGCGCGCATCAGGCCGATCTGTTCGCAGTGCCCGATCCGCGATCCCCTGCGCTGCTGGCCGCGATGGACGGGCTCAACAGCCGGTTCGGGCGCAACACCTTGCGACTCGGCTCCGAAGGGTTTGGACAGAAGGTCTATGACACCAAGCGGGCCTTCAAGAGCCCGTCATGGACGACGCGGATCGATCAGGTGCCGGTAGCGCGGTGAATCGCGATTGCCTCTTGGACGCTAGGTGTAGGCGCTTGCAATCGTAGCGGCGTCTGCTCGCAAACAGCCGGTTTTCCTGCTCACGCTATCTGCCACTGGCGGGTGGCATCCTGCTCGAATTATCTGCCAATGTGCTCGCCATTATCCGGCGCTACTCGCAAACGGGGCGTCGTGCTCACGCTTTCTGCCAATGGGTTCTCCAAACCCGTCGCCGGCAGGCGCTTTTGAGAAGCAGGTTTTCAGAACAGTTTTGACAAGCAGCGGGCCGCAGAAATGCGTTGCGGTCATGGGCCGCCGGCAAGGTCGTCAGAAAGGAAGGTTTGTTGAGACGGCCGATGGCGGCAAGCCGCGCGAGCCTGCAACGAGGGTGCTGTTTTCCGAAATATGTTCCCAAATACTTTTTCCCGAAATTGTCTGTCGGAGATGGAAAAGCGGGACGGCTCCAAGGTGAGAGATCGGGCTGACTGCGAGCTGGCGCGGCCATGTCTCAAAGGCACCAGAATTATACGTTTTGCCGTGTGCCGGCCCATTGCAACACCTGCGCTGCACCAATCATGATCGCCAATGCCGCTATCATGGCGTTCGCGCCTGCCTGACGCCCGAGTACCCAGAGCAGCGCAAGCGCGGTAAGGAACATCGGCACAGCAAGGATGCGGCGCAGCGTGGCCATCCAGGGGCCGGGGCGGGGGAGTCGGTTGCGCAGCGCCGGCACATAGCCGATCGCGAGGAACGGCAGCGCGATCCCGAGGCCGAGGCCTGCGAACACGAGCAGCGCGGCGGGCGCGGGCAGCACGATCGCGGCGCCGAGTGCCGCACCCATGAACGGCCCCGAGCAGGGGGTGGCGACGAATGCGGCGAGGGCGCCGGTGGCGAAGGCACCGACCTGGCCAGCGCGACCCGCGAAAGCGGGAGTGGGTAGTTCATAGAGACCGGCCAGATTGAGGGCGAGGGCTACGAACAGGACGGCAAGCCCACCCACGACATAGGGGTTCTGAAGCTGGAAGGCCCATCCGAATGCAGCGCCCGATGCGCGCAGCGCGATCAGCGCGGCGCCGAGCGCGATGCAGACGCTGACGACGCCGGCGGTATAGGCAAGCGCCTCGTGCCGCGCCGCCTCGGCCGAGGCGCCGGTGCGGGCAAGCCCGATTGCCTTCAGCGACAGGATCGGGAAGACGCAGGGCATGACGTTGAGGATCAGGCCGCCGAGGACCGCGGCGAGGAAGGCCATGAGGATCGTCATCGCCGGTCGGTCACAGCGCCACGCCCAGTACGACCATGCCGAGCGCGTAGAGAGCACCGGCGATCTTGGCGGCGCCGAGGAGGCGGGCGGGGCGGCCGCGCCGGATCTTGCGCCAGGTCCGATCGATCCCTGAGCGCAGCGACAGCGCCCCATCGACCGCAAGGACCGACCCCATCGCAAAGATGAGCAGCGTCAGCCATTTGGCGAAGCGCAGCGGCATCATGTCGGACGCGGCGAAGGCGAGCACCAGCACAATCATCAAGACGCCGGTGATGGCGCCGGCAAGATCGAAGACCCCGCGCACGCGCCCCGGGTCATTTGGATATCGGGGCTGGCGCAGCAGCAGCATCGGGCGCTGGCAGGTCCGGCACGGCTCGATCCGCGAGCCGGACGGGAAGGGGGGGAGGGGAGTGCGGCAGCATTCGCAGACGGCCTGTACCCGGACAAACACGCTCATGCCGCCTTGTCCGCGACGTGGCAGACCTCGATCCGTCCCTCGGCCGTCACGATCCCGGATATCTGTACGGTCCCGGTCAGATAGGGTTTGAGGTCGGCCGAGCAGTCGAGCCGCCACCACATGCCCTTGGTATCGCGCAGGAGCATCCCGCGCGGTGCGTTCGGGGTGGTGCCTTCGGGGCGACGGGGCAAGGTGGTCATTCGGGGCGCTCCGTTGAGATCGGTGTGCTCTCGCCGCGATAGCATCTGGAAACGCAGTGAAGCAGCTCGCCGCCACGGTGCAGAAAGGGGCGGCCGTTCATCATGACCGTTTGCGTCGCGAGACGCCGGCATGGTCGGCCGGCACGATCGACGAAGCCGCACGGTACGGCAAGCGGCAGCGGCGGAGCCGTGCCGCACGCCGCGTCGTCGATCGTGTCGGCATCGCAGGCAATGTCGGTGTCCGGCTCGAGGAAGAAATCGTGCTGCCTGTCCATGGTGGATCATCCCGGGAAAGAGGGGAGGGCGGATCATCGAACCTCCACCCTCCTTTCTCTTCCCCCCTTCGCTCACTTGCCGCGGGGCGTCGCGGCGGGCGCGGGGGCGGCAGTTGCGGCGGTCACGGCCGGGAGCGGTGCGGATACCGGCGCGGGCGGGGTCGTGGCGACGGCAGGGACGGGGATGCGCGCCTGGGCGTCGGTGGTCAGCTTCCTGAAGGCATCGAGCAGGGCCAGGCTGGTGATCTTGCCGATGTCGGTCGAGGTATAGCTGCCGCCAAGCCCGCCGATGCCGGCGCCCGCGAGGATCCCGCCGCCAAGGATCGAGAGATCCTTCTTGCGCGCCGATCCCGATGCGACGGCTTGCTGGAGGCCGGTCTTCACTTCGACCAGGGTCAGCATGGTCTGGCTTTCGAGCTTCTTGCTCTTGAGCCCGAGGCCGCCTGGCAGGAGGCCACCCAGCCCGATCCCGCTCCCGCCGGCATTGCTGTCGGTATAGATGACCTTGGCGGTGAGGAGGTAATCAGCGGCGCGCAGGGTAGCGGCGTTGCGCGCGCCGGCGACCGATCCGCCCGAGGCCAGCTCGCGTTCGCGCTGGAGCGCATCGAAGCCTTCGCCGCGATCGACGACGTAGAAGCAATTGGACTGCGCTACGAGCAGCTTGAGCAGCGGCAGCGGATCGACGCGGGCGGTCGAGCCGCCATTCTGTGCCTCGGCCAGGCGCACGAAGGCGCGCATCGTGGGCGAGAGTTCGTCCTGCGGGCTGGCGGCGCTGCGCTCCTCGACCAGTGCGATCGTGCCTAGCGGGGTGGGGCAGCGGGGCACCTGCGACGCCTCATCGACGCCGGTGCCACCCTTGCCGAGTTTTTGGGCAGTTGCAGGTGCGGCGATGACGGCCATGAGGCCGAGAGCGGTAATCAGGGTACGCATGATGTCAGTCTCCTTCATGGTCGTATCGTCAGGCAAAGGGTGCGCCTGGTGGCGCGAGGAGCGCGGCGACGGAATCGCGCACCTCGGAAAAGACGGGTCGGACGAAGCCGGGAATGCGGATGGTGCGATAGCCGGCTCCGGCCGTCATCGCGTCGCGGCGCGCATCGCGCAGCGGATTGTGGGTCCAGTCATCGACCTCGACGAGCGCGAGGATCCGCCCCGAGGCGCGTTCCTCGACGACGAAGTCGACGATCTTCTGGGAAAAGGCGTTTCGGTCGCCGATGTGGCGCTTGCGGCCGACAACCGCGGGGATCTTGAGCAGCGCGCCCATCGCGACCTGGGCATGGATGCGGCAATGCGGCAGCGCGCGTTCGAGCTGGGCGAGCATCGCTGCCTCGCGGCCGGTGAGGAAGCGTCTGGCGACGGGACGCGGCGGGCCGAACAGATTGCCGCCGATAGACCCGAAAGCCAGACGCGCGAGCACGATCAGCGCCCCGATCGCGACGTAGATGGCGATGATCCGTTCCATCGGCTCAACCCCCCGGTGGTGCCGTGTCAGCCGCGCCGCCTGCTCCCCCGAGCCGCGGCGCCGGTCTATTCTGCCATGATCCGAACGGCTTGTCCCGGTTTTCCGGCACGTCGGGGATCGGATCATCGTGGGTGGCAGACAGGCGTTCTTCCGCCTGTGCTACCCACTCGGTCTCGGTCGCTATCTGGCGGGGAGTGGGGGCAGGCTCGTTGTAAACGATCCAGCCTATGCCGGCAGTCGAGATCACGCCCCCGATGAGGATGGTGCGCTGGATGCCGAGCCATCTCCTTCTGGAAGCACGAACGTCAGGTCTAATAACACTTCCTGCGTCATCATATTCGACCGACCGCGCCGATCGCCCGATGTCGCCGGCATATCCGGCATCGTCCGTGCTCGATGCACCGTGAACCGGACCACGCGCTTCGAGCGCCGCCACGCGCTCGGTGAGTGCCAGTAAGGCGGGATCGCTGCCATGGCGTTCATCGTGTCCGGCAGGCGGAGCCGGGTCATCGTCCCGGATGATATCGGCTTCCGGTGTGCTGGAAAGCCGGGGTGATCCGAACAATGCCTCATCGAGGCTCGTCTCGATGAAGCCGATGGCATCCTCGTCGAGAGCGGTTTCAGCCGCCTCGTCACGGCCGGGTACGGCGCGGGCAAACGGGATGATCGTGGCAGGCTGGCGATGCGCTGGTGCTGCCGGATGAGCGTCAGGTTCGTCGAGATCGATCGTCAGGGTGCGGTTCGGGTTCGCGGGCAATGGCAGGAATAGCTGATCCCTGGCATCGTCACCGTCGTCATCGTCCTCGATTCGATCGATGAAAGCGAGTTTGCAGACGTCGTGCCAGTGCAGCTGCTTTGCGAAGAGCCGGGCGTGGAGTGCGCGACCCAGCACGTTGTAGGATCTGTGATACGACACGAAGAGGATGGCTGTCGGCGGAAGCGCGAGCCACCGGCGTACCGACATCGATCGGCAATAGTCGGGCGCCACGATCAGGTCGTCGGCAAGCTCGCGCAGGGTCTTCAGGATGGCCCAGGTCTGCTGTGCGGCTGCTGCTTCATCATCGGAGCGATGGGGGAGGCTGCTGCGGACATCGGCGTGGCCGAGCGCGCGCAGGACACCGGCGGCATCATCCAGCGACCCGTAGCGGTACAGCGTGTCGGCGAGGATCGGGCGTGCTGCCAGTATCTCCGGGTCACAATGGCTGGAGAGCATCGCAGCGGCGGCTGCCTCGCAATCGTCCGAGGAGCGGTGATCGTCGTGGAAATCGTAATTCCCAAGCGCGAGGTCGATGTGGGCGTCGCCCTTGCAGGAGACGCGTTTGGCGATCGTGTCGTTGCGATCGAGGATGACCAGGCGGTGTCCCCGACGCGCGTGACGGACATGCGCCAGCAGGAGGTCCGTGGGGATCGACAGATCGTCTCCCCCAAGGACGGTGATACCGGACAGGATGCTCATATCCGCTTCTCCCGTATCGGTGCCTTGGCGGGTTGCCCGCCGGTCGGCGCGAGCCGTCGCACCGCGAGGTTGCTGTCGGGTCCAAGGCGAAGGTCGAGGACGTGACCCGCGCGGGGATTGAAGACCATGGCTCCGACAACCTCGTCGCGAATGGTGTCCTTGCCGAACAGGCCGGCGGCCCCTGTCCATTCGCGGCCATGGATGAAGCGTATACGGTAGCGGCCGACAGGTGCGGGCACGGTGATGCGGTCGCGTGCACGGATATGGACCGACAATCTGTGTTCGCCCGTACCGGCATCGACCAGCTGGACCACCGTGTTGTTGCCGGAACCCTGGAGCGTCAGGCTGCTTTTCACGCTTTTGAGGTCGAGCTTCGGCGAAACGCTGACCGATCCCGACGCCGGAAAGGCGGGGCGCGTCCAGCGCGCGATGATGGCGGCTGCGTGCGTGCCGAGCCTTTCACGGTTAATGACGCCGAGCATCACGGTCGAGCCGAGCATGACGGTGGAGAGAAGGATGACGATCGTGCGGTCGGTGTTTACGCGCGCAGGCCGCCAGCGACCGCGCTGGTAATCGTGCCCACGGTTGATCGTCTCGAACCAGGACGCTTTGCTGCCGCCCGAGATCCAGCTCGCACTGCCGAGCGGCACCGACTTCCTGAAGCCGAACCGCGAGAGTTCGAGCCGACCCTTGCGATCGTTCCACGTCGTCCCGCCGGGATCGAGACCCTGACGCTTGCGATACCGCTCGCGCATATAGTCGCGGTCATCGATCCCCATTGAAGGTCTCCGTGAGGGTGTATGGCGTGCCGGCGGGGGCGGGGCGCAGTTCTTTGATGCCCGCGATCGCCAGCGTGATCGCGCTGACGGCCCCCAGAAGCAGGAGCAGGGCATGACCCGCGCCGATCGCCCCTGTCAGGAGTGGGGGCCGCGCGTGCGGTGTCGGGGCGCTTGCCAGAGCAAGACGATCGATGACGGTGCCGTCATAGAGCTGCGCCGCGGCTTCGAACCCGTCTGCAAGCTCCTCATGCCCGTCGGTCAGATCGGTCAGGATGTGCCGGATGCGGTCGAGGGTAGCGAGTTCGTCGTCCTCCGACTGGTCGCGTCGTACCAGCATATTGGAGGCTGTTCGAAGGTCGGCCATCATGGCGCGCAGGTCCGCCGCGTGCTCGCGAAAGAGCGCGGCAAGCTCGACATCCTGAGGATCGAGATCAGCCTGATAGATCATCGCGCCGCACCGGCCTCAACCGGACCGCCAGATCCGAGGACATGGTGGCGGACCACCTTGATGGCATGGGCTGCCAGGACGACCGCGGCCGCGATCCCCAGCGTCAGCAGGACCGTGTGGAGAATGTCGACGAGCGACGTGCCCTCGGCGCGCCCGGCGACCGGCGGTTCAGCGTCGGGCGGCGGGCCGGCATGGCTCGCGGCGTTGTCCTGATAGGATTTGGCGAGCCGATCGAGATCGCAGGCGGTGGCTTCATGCTCGGCGATCCAACGATCGAGCACCGAGCGCAGCGTCGGGATCGCGGCGTTCGGATCGTAGGCGCGACCGTCATAGAGCGCGAAGGCATGAGCAAGGGGCCGCAGTTCGGTGACCGAACGGCGCAATCGGTCGGCATGATCGCGCGACAGCCGGGCGCTTTCGAGATCGCCGCGGTGGAGGTTGATATGGTCGCTCACGATGCAACCGCCGTGCTGGCGGGGGCTGGAACGGCTGCGCCGGTGTCGGCCACCTCGAAATGGCGCAGCATCGCCTGGTCGTGGAGCGCGGCGACGATGGCATCGACCTCGCGACACGATCGGTTCGGGTCAGTCTGCACGAACAGCGCGATCGATGCGGGACCGGCAAGCCAGCGCGTGATCGAGACCCGGGGGAGATACGGATCAGGATCCGCGAGCGCCTGGGTTGCCTGACGTGCGCCCGCAAGCACGGTCATCGCCCATCGCAAGGCATGGCCGTTCGCGGGATCGTGACCGGCGACCTCGGCGACGGCTTCGGGGGGCAGAGCGCCGATGAGGTCGCGTGCGGCGGCAAGGGAGCTGCCGGGCAGGTCGCCGGCATGTTCGATGGCGCGCAGCAGCACAAAGCGCGAGGCACAGGTATAGCTTGCGCAGATCGCCGGATCGTCGGGCAGAAATGCCTCGATCGCGGAGGCGCGCGCATAGGCGCTGACATGATCGGCAAAGAAGTCCCAATTGCCGCGCGCGGGGTCGATCAGGAGATCGCGTGACTGGTCGGCAAGCATCGCGCACGCCTCGCCGCTACCGACGATGGCGATCCGCTGCCCGCTGCCCTCGCGCACCGCCACGAGGCTTGCAGGATCGAGTGTGTCCGCCGCGGCGATCGTCAACGTCGCGCGTGCGGGTTCAGGATCGCGGCGGAAGCGAAATGGATAGCAGATCCCCATGACGGGACGACCTTTCGTGGTTGGGAGGGGTGAAGGTGCCGCCCTGGGTGGCAAGCGATGCACCGATGATCGCGCAGCCGATGGCCCAGGCCAGGGTGAACATGCCGGCCAGCGCCGCCAGGATGCCGGTGAGACGACGATACCGATGGAGGTGGCCGGTGGTCTGTCGGCGGATCGTCGATGCCTTCCGCGGGCGCCGGAACGGCGATGATGCCGCGTGGAAGGTGCCCTCGATCGCATCGCGGGGCGGGGCATCGAGGCGGGAGAGGCGGCGTTTCATCACAGATCGAGCCCGAGGCGTTTTTCCGGCAGGGGCAGGTCGGGATCGCGCGGCGGCATGGGTGGCAGCGAGGAGAGGTCGTCGCGCTCGTCGGCCGGATGGCCGAGGTCGTCGTGCGCGAGAGGATCGCGTCCGGCGTGGCGGTCGGCATCGCGCGCGTCGCCCAGCCCCAGGTCATCCAGTCCGAGGCCGTCCGGTGCCGGCTCATCCAGCGCATCGCGGCCGCCATCGTCGATGGCCATCTTCGACCAGTCGGTATCGGAAGCGGGCATCGGCGGCAGATCGGCGAGGTCGGGCAGATCGGCGATGGCGTCGCGCTCCTGCGCTGACAGCACCCTGTCGATGCCGGCCGCATCGGGGTCGGCGGGCTGGCGGTCCGTGTCGGAGCGACCCGCATCGGACGGCTCGCTCTTGCCGGCATCGTCGATGGTGACCTTCGACCAGTCGGTGTCGGATGCCGGCATCGGCGGGAGGTCCGGCAGATCGGGGAGGTCGGCGAGCAGGATGGGCGCATGGTCGGGCAACCCCGCACCATCACCCGCTCCGAGCGCATCGAAGGCGGCGGTAAGCGCATCGTCGGCCGCGCGGGCCCTGGCGTCGGGTCCGTCGACGACGAGGCGGCCGACGCTTTCGAGCGAGGAGGTCTTGTCGCCGGGGTTACGGTCGAGCTGGCGCATCAGTTTCTCCGTATGGTCGGTGACGAGCGTGATCGCGTCGCGCACGCGGGTGACGAGGACGTTGAAGAGGCGCTGGTTGGAGAGGTTGGTCTCGTGGGAGAGCATGACCCCGATTCCGCGATCGGCGGTGATGCCCTGCGCCATGTGCATGTTGAGCGCGTAGGCGAGCGACAGGCGCGAGAGCATCGGGTCGCCGGGCTCGAGCGTGATCGTGTCTTTCGAGGCGAGTTCGACGGTGACGCGGCCGTTCTCGATTGCCGTGACAGTCGCGAGCGCGGCATTGTGCATGCCGCGGTCCTTGTCGTTGTCGGTCCAGCGGATCGTCTCGCCCTCGTGCAGGTGCACGGTATCGAGGGTGGATATCTGGAGGCGTTCAAGGGTGATCGTCGGGTTGAGCTTCTGGGGCACGAAGCGGATACGCTCGCTGCCGCGACGCATCTCGACCTTGCCCGCAAAGACCCGCGAAACCTCGAAGGTGCCGCCCCGTCGCAGCCCGATCTCCGGGATATGCCCGGTGACGGTGACCTGCTGGCCGACCTTGTAGGTTTGCGCGTGGCGCAGTTCCTCAGGCGTCATGCTGACGCGGTCGTGGACGGTGACGTCGAGGCCGGGGCCTTTGAGCGTCCCCTCGGCGAGGAGGCCGTTCTGGATGCGGGTGTTGATTTCGCCGCGTGTCTCGCGGCCCGAGGCGAATACGGCGGTGACGGCGCGCTCGTCGGCGGGAAGCGCCAGCCAGAGGTCGGCTGCGTGCGCGGCGGGGCCGGGGGTGTTGTCGGGGTCGGTCCCGGCGCCTGGGCGCACCTCGACGACATTGTCGCCGAGCACGCGGAGCGCGGCGCTCGCCTTGCCCACATTGGCGAGTTCGGCGACGGTCTTGAGCGTATCGGTGCGCTGGCGCAGATTGTCGTTCATGTAGGCGACCGGCGCGCCGGCCGCCTGGACGACCGAGAACGCCTTGCCGGCATTGATCGGCATGAGCTGCTGCTTGTCGCCGACGCCGCGGATCGCTTCGACCCCGAGCGCATCGGCGACGCGGAAGAGTTTGAGGAGGTCGTCGTTCGAAACCATCGACATCTCGTCGATGACGATGACGGTGTTCTTCATCTCGTCGCGCCTGGCTTGCGCGGCGGGCGTGTCGGGGGCGGCGACGTGGCGTTCGCCCTGCCAGATGAACGAGGCGATCGTCTGTGCCTCGATCCCCGCCCCGGTCTTCATGTCGGCGACCATCTTGTTCTGGAAGGCAAGGCCGTGGAGGCGACGGCCCTCGCCTTCGAGGGTGCGGGCGGCCGCCTCGAGGACGGTCGACTTGCCAGCGCCGGCGACGCCCTGGACGAAGGCGATACGGTCGGTGCCCGAGACGATGAGGGTGGCGGCGGCGAGCTGGCCGGCGTTGAGGTCGTGCGGCGAGGCCGCCTGGAGGAGCGTCGGCGCGGTATCGGGGGCGACGATGGGGGCGATGGTATCGCGGCCCTTGTCGATTGCGGCGAGGATGCGTTCCTCGGTGGCGAGCGATTCCGGGGTGGTGACCATGCGGTAGCTGGTGTCATGCTCGCGGACCTGGCCGGGGATGAGGCGGCCGGTCGCGGCGAGCCGCTCGATGCGGCGCTCGACATGCTCGATGGTAACGCCCTTCATGCCGAGGTCGAGCGCCTGCTTGGCGAGGCGGTGGACGTCGAAGGCGGCTTCGCGGGTAGCGAGGATGCGCACCGCCGAGGCGACGGCGAACTGCGCGCGGGCATC
Source organism: Diploscapter pachys (assembly GCA_002287525.1). Taxonomy (NCBI): domain Eukaryota; kingdom Metazoa; phylum Nematoda; class Chromadorea; order Rhabditida; family Rhabditidae; genus Diploscapter; species Diploscapter pachys. The sequence continues at coordinate 38,532 of LIAE01009663.1, forward strand.
GGCGGGGGTGCCGGCGATGCGGGCGATGCTCCCGTCGACCAGCGGATCGGGGGTGGCGAGGTAATGGCCGAGGATCTCGCGGGCGGAGGCGACGGCGCCGCGGATCGCGTCGGCGCCGCGCTCGAGCGGGCTGCGGCTTGCGTCATGGTCCTGCGCGCGCGCGAGGCGCTCGGCCGCCGAGAGCAGGTCCTTGCCGTCGAAGCCGAGGGCTGCCGCCTTGTCGATCCAGTCCTTGCGCAAGGTGTCGCGATTGTCGTGGCCGAGTTTGGGATCGCGGGTGCGCGCGGTCACCTCGCGCAACCCTTGCGTGCTCCTGATCCCGAGCTTCTCGGCAGCCGCGAGAATGTCGGCGCGGCGCTGGCTGAAGGCGTCGATGACCTTTTGCGGTACGCCGGTGATCTCGAAGGTGCCGTGCTTGCCGCCGGTTTCGACCTGGAAGCCGATCTTCTCCATGCCGGCGCGCAGGTATGCGTGATAGACCGCGCCGATGACGGTGTTGTTGGCCCAGATGCGGTCGGCGTGGAGCGACTGCCACTTGCCGTTGGCCATGCGGGTCATGTTGGCGACGATCGCGTGGACGTGCGCCTGCGGGTCGAGGGCGCGGCTCGTGTCGTGCTGGAAGAGGGCGTAGACGAGGTTGCCGGTCTGGACGGGCACCTTCTTGCCGCCGATGTCCTTGCGGGTCTCGGCGAGGTTCTTCTCGATCCACGCCATGGTCTGGCGGACCGCCTGCATCTGCACGCCGTCCGGCCCGAGGATCCGCTTGTCGCCGGCGACATAGGCCATCAACGACACCGATTTGGGGGCCGAGAAGGTGAGGTCGAAGCCGGCGCGGCGGTTCTCGACCTGGCCGACCTTTTCGCCAGACGGCAGCTCACCGTTCAGCGCGCGCTCGAAGGCCGCCTTGTCGACCGGACCCGACAGGCCGGCGTCGGCCGCGCCCTGGCCGCCCCACTGGCTAACCTCACCGTTCTCGGACGCGTAATAGTCGCCGTTGGTGAAGTCGTCCTTCGCGAAATAGTTGGAGGCGCCGGACGCCGAGCGGACGGATGCGATCGAGTGCATGGGATCAGTCCATGCTCAGCCCATCATCGCGATCGATATCGGGGTGATGATGGTGATGGTGATGGTCGCCGGCGCTGAAGTCCTGGCGGACCTCGACGATGGTCTGGTCCTCGCGCTGCGGCGGGGGCGTCGGCGCGCCGGATGAGGCATCGCGCGTAGCTTGGGGCGTGTCGGCACGAACATCCCCGGCTGCGCGCTCACGGGCATCGCGCAGGTCTTGGAGCATGACGACCTTGCCACCGGATTGCCCCTGTGTCTGACCCTGCGCACTCTTGGCGTCTGGGGTGGCATTGGGGTCGCCCGGATCGAGCCGCTGGGCGGCTTCGCGCTGCGCCTGCTCGCGGGCCTCGATCTGGCCTTCGGTCGGAGCGGAGAGGATGCCGTCCGCCAGCGCCGCGTTGGGGTTGCGTGGTTTGGGTTCCGCCTGACCCGGCTGCGGGTTGCTGTCCCGCCCGTCCTCTTGCGCCGGTTTGCCCACGCCCCCCTTCTTTCCGCGTCTGGCCTCATCGTCCGGCGCAGCCGGACGGCGCTTCACGAAGCCGTCGGCGACACGCGGGTAATGCTGCCATTCGAGACGGATGCGCGCGGCGGGAAAGCCTTCGGGGAACTTGATGTACCCGTGCATGGCGGGAAGGTTGGTGATGTCGTCGGGGATGACCAGCGCCTCGATCTGGGTGCGCGGGGTCAGCGTCGAGGCATCGCGGGTCGAATTATAGCCGTAGCTATAGCCTTCATCCATCTGGCGGATCTCGCGGTTGCCGATGTAGCGCGCGCATTGCTCGGCGGTGTCGAGGTCGGCGGCAGCGAGGATCAGTTTGGTGCGCGCCAGCGAGGACAGGTTGCGGGCATTTTCCTCGCCGTAAACCTGCACCAGCTTGTCGAAGGAGTGGATACCGAGGATGATCGCGCCGCCATAGTTGCGCGCGGTCTGCAAGCCCTGTTCGATCGCGGGCAGGCGGTGGAGCGCGCCGATCTCGTCGAACATGAACCAGGTGCGCAGCGAGCGCGTGTGCGGCATGGTCATGAGCGAATGGACGGCAAGGTTGGTCCAGAGCGTCAGCAGCGTCCGGTTCATCTCGAGGTCGGTGTACGAGCAGGTGATGAAGAGGATCGAACCGGGCTTCTTTTCGGACGTGATCCACTGCTTGATCGAGAAGCGTTGCTCGTCTTCGGGCAGCAGCAGGAGCGCCTTGGCGTTGGTGTTGTAGACGGCGCGGATCGCCTCGGCCATGCGGGCGGCTTCGGGCGCGGTGAGCGGGTCGGCGATGGTCTCTTTGAGGTAACGGTGGACGTGCTTGAGGTCGGCGGTCATCAGGTTCTCGGCGAGCGCCCGGTTGGTCGCCTGACCGTTCTCGATGAGCTTCAGGCACATCTCGATGAACAGGGTACGCGCGGCGAGTACCCAGAAGGGATCTGACGACCCGCCGTCCGATGGAATGAGTGCGGCAGCGGCTGCGGTCAGTTCGCTCTGCGTGCGGCAATCATCGAACACCGACCACGACGGGCAGCGTGCGTCGAGCGGGTTGAGGATGGTATCGCGGTCGGCATCGTAGAACGCCTCTGCATAGGCGCCGGTGAGGTCGAAGACGACGGCGCTGTCCTGGCGCTCACGCATCTGTTTGAGGAGTGCCCTAAGCGCGGTGGTCTTGCCCGATCCGGTCGTGCCGATGAGCATCGTGTGCGATTGTTCGAGCCGGTGCGGATAGGGGATGCCGGCGATCGAATAGGGGTGGTGGATGCCGGCGGCTTTGCGCTCGGCGAACGGCTTCTTCAGGACGACACCCGGATCGACGTCGGGGAAGAAGGTCGCGGCATCCTTGCGGAAGCCGTCGAGGTTGAAAGCGGATATCTCCTTGTAGAGCATGTCGCGGGGTACGAGCATCGCGCCGCGCTCATGGCGGTCCTCCATCATCGCCTTGCCGCGACGCGAGGAGAAGGAGAAGTACCAGATCGACAGCGGGATCGCGACGAACGTGGCGAGCAGCGCCGAGCCGATGAAGCCGCGTACCGCCTTGGTCCAGGCACGCGCCACTTCGGGAACGTAGGGGACATATCCCATGACGGTCGAATGCACCGAATTATCGGGCATCCGCAGGTTGACCTTCTTGAGATTGTCGAGCGCCACCCAGTCCCATAGCGACGACAGGATGCGCATCGAGATGAGCTGAAAATTGTTCTCGTTGAGCCGGACCGAGAGGATGATGGTGTAGGCTATGAGGAAGGTGCCGATCCAGATCAGGAACGGCATCTTCGCGCCCTGCATCCACATGCGGACGGAGGCGTCGAGAAGCTGCGAACCGCGGGTGAAGTTGCCCGAGTTGCGGGGGCGTTCGCCGCGCGCAGAGGCATGCGCCAGATGGACCGGACGGCCATCGCTGCGGATGTCAGTCCTGGCCATGATAACGCTTCATCCGCTTGTCGGTAGCGGCGACGATCTTGTCCCGGAAATCGGGGAATTGTTCGCAGATGATCGTGTCGAGCGCGAGCTGTGAATACTCGCCCACACGCACCAACCGAAGCTGGCTCTCCGTGACTAAGCTCTGGCTATAGAGATAGAGGTCGACAGCCCTTCGGATAATTTCCGAAGGGGTGCATTCCTTTGATCTGGCCACCTCAGAAATCTCGGAGAACTTCTCCGACGTCATTCTGATGGTACAGTGGTGAGAACTGTTCCGCAAACCAGCCTCCTTGCAGGGGAGCTGGTGGGATTCAAAGCGAGCGAATGGTTTGTATCATCCGTCTTAGAGTGGCGCAACGGCTATGTGCCGCAATGTGCCGCAAATATTCAATGTGCCGCATCGCGGCACGTATAAACCATTGTAGCAGCTTCATTATTTCCATGTGCCACGAGGCGGCACAAAATGTAGCACATCGCGGCACGTGCGTGCCGCACTGTGGCCTACCATCGAAAATGTGTAGGCCATTGTTTTTATTGGCTTTTTACTAGGCACAACGTGCGTACGGTGTGCACTACTGTAGTCCCATATCCTCCGTGCTGTATCGGTGCTGGTTGGTGCTCCGGGTAGCTCCGGGCCGTGTCCCGGTTTCACCGAGGATCGGGTCCGACGTGAGGCGGAAATGGGTGCTGGATGGCGTGCTTCGCACGCCGGGGTTTATGGCGTCGGCCGATATCATCGTGGGGTCTTTCGCTGGGGTCCGAGAGGCTGCTTGGCGTTGTGAATTGTCGGGGGTAGAGTGGCTGTGTTCAGAGCCCGATCAGCCTGACGAAAAGGACGATGGAAATGGCAAAGTCACTGGACGCCGAACTGGCCGCGATCGAGGCCGAGGAACGCAAGCTGTCGGAGCGTCGCAAGGCGCATCAGGGCAGGTTGCGGGAGGCCGCGATCCAGTCGGTCGAGAAAGCGGGGTTGCTCAAGCTGCCGCTCGACCGGCTCGATGGCTTGATGAGGGTGGTGAAGACGCTAGGCGTCGAAGAAGTCGAGAAGCGGCTGAAGGCGTCAGCCTGAAGCCGGCCGGGACCATCGGCGCGTAGCCGGTCGGTTCTCCAAAGGTGTCAGGCAAAAAAAGGGGCGCGTCGGCGAAGCCGCGCGCCCCGTATCGGGTCGGAATGAAGACGGGTTAGTCGGGGTTTGGCAGGGCGTTCATGCCCATGCGAGACTGGCGTCAGGCGGATTGGTTTTCGTCCGGGCCATGGCGACCAGCGAGGGCAGGTAGCGCGACAGATGGGGGTCGGCGGTAAGGCGGTCGTGGATCACCGGATCGGTGAGACGCCGGCGCAGTTCGGCAAGCGGGATTTCGCCGAAGGACTCGGCATCGAGGCCGAGGCTTTCAAGCAGGGCATAGGCATTGCCATTGGCGACGTTGAGCGCTGGTGCGCTGTCATGGGTCCATGCGACCTCGATCATCACCAGCCCGATATTCTCCTCGCGCCGCACGCGGATGCGCCGCGCGGCGAATTGGGCTTCGTCGAGGACGGCGATCGCGGCTTCGCCGTGGTCGAGGATGGCGCTGAGCGAAGCGAGCGGAAGGGGGCAGACGCGCGCCTCGAACGCGAACTCCGGTTCATCGGTCGTGCCCCATTCGTGGGCGATAAGCGGGTAGCCGAGACGCTCGGATTGGGCGCGCAGGTAATCGCACAGGACGGATAGCTGGTCGCGGGTGATTTCGGCGGGCGGGACGGCGTGTACGTCATGGCCGTCATCGATGCGGAACGTGATGGTCATCTCGACCTCCTTCGTTGGAACCGCTCTTCCCGTTCCCGCTCCTCTCCAACATGCCGTGCGACGGGCACGTCGCTGGTCGGCAGGGGTGGCATGGCCGACATCGTGCGAGGTGACGTCAAGGATCTGCCAGCGGCAGCAGCGCCGGGCCGGGTTCGATGCCCGGCCCGGCGCTTCCCCGCCAACAAAATGGGTTCCTGTTCAGCGGTACTCGATACCGCATCGGACAGTCGCGCGGCAGCAGCGCGGGCGCGGGCTCGATGCCCGCGACCGCGCTTTCCCGGCACGCGGCATTCTCCGGCGCTGGCGAGCTGGTCGGGCGGGCCGGGAAAGGCGGCGGCAGCGCATTACCGGAAGGGGGAAGGCGAGCGGGCGTGCGGGTGTCCGCGCGCGGCCCGTCGGGGCCGCGCCAGGGCGGCCGCGCGTCCGCTCGCCTGGCGTGGGGGGAACCTGTAGGGTTCCCCCCACAAAGCGCCGGTGGCGACAAGCGGCCAGCCCCGGCGGGAGCGTCCGGGGCTGGCCTAGTCATCCCTGCCAAGGGAACGGGTGGGCGGGACGACGCAGGGGGGGGTGCGCCGTCCCTAGAGGGTCAACCCCAAGCCGCGCGCTTGGTTGCGGCGGGGGCCGGTCCCTGATCGGAAATGCGATAGGCTTGGGTCGGAACGCCTGCCTTTTTCAGTTCGTCCAGCAAGCCCGACTGGATGCCGGTTCCCTGACACACGATGGCTTCGACCGGCGCGAGGGCGACAAGCTGGTCGTTGCGGCGAAAGCCTGCGGCTGCCGCGTAGCGGCGGACGTTGGGCGCGAAGGCGACTAGCGGAACCTTGCGGCTCGCGGCCCAAGAGGCGGCGATAAGGTCGCATCCCTTGCGCTGGCCGGACGTGCAAAGCGTCATGTGGGGAACGCGCGCCTTGATCGCGTCTAGGCGGTCGTAAAGCATCTGGAAGTCGTGCCATTCCTGACCGCCCGAAAAGACGACGATGGGGCCGGTCGGGTTGCGCTTTTCGCGGATCGCCTCGGCGCGCGCCTTGAGAAAGTCGAGGCTGTCGATCTGGCTGGCGGTGGTGGCGCTGGAAACGACGGAGCCGCGCGCGCTGCTCCACGGTTGCCCGGTGTGGGCATGGTAGCAATCGGCGGCATAGGCGCGCATACATTCGATGGCGGCGCGCTGCTCCATCTTGGTTTGGGTGCGTAGCTGCATTTCCTCCAGTTCGACGGCGTAAATCTCTGACGGATCGGGGCGGCGGGCCATCTCGCCCAAGTCGCGGGCCAGCGTGTCTTCCTCGCGCGCCAGTTTCTGCGCCTCGTAGTGGAACGAATTGACGAAACCCCATGCGATGGCTTGGGCGCTCGTCTCAAGCCGGGTATCGGCAAAGAGGTCGAACAGGGTCGCCATGATCGCGCGGCAATCGAATTGCGCTTCGGCGGGTTCGGGCATGTCGAGTTGCTGGGCGATCTCGCCCGGACCCATGATCGACCATGCGCCGACGTCGCCGAACGCGGCGTTGAAACTGTCGCTGGTGGTGTCGTTGGCGATTTCCTCGCGGATGGCGTCGGCGCGGTCCTGCGCGGCGATTTCCCCCGGGGTCGATCCCATGGCTTCGCCAAGCTGCGAAAGGCTGGTATAGCGGCGGGAGGGCGTTTGCTTGGTCATTGGTTCATACTCTCTGGCAGGGTTGGCGTCTTAGGACCGGGGGGAGCGTTTCAGTCGCTTCCCCCCGTCCGTTCGGTGGTCTTAGGCGGCGACCGTCTCGTCGGCGGTCGTCTCGCTCTTGCGGCGGCGGGTCGGCGTCATCGGCGGGATGGCGTCGGCGTCGGTTGCGCCTTCCTCGACCATCTGGCCGTTGGCGTCGGCGTTGCCGGTGCCGAAACCGTCATCGATGGTGCGGCGTCCGCGTCCCTGACGGCTGCCGTCGAGGTTCTCGCGGCGGGGCAGCGGGCGGTTCCATACGACGTTGTAGGTTTCGGTTTCGTCGTCGGTGCGGAAAAGCATGACTTGAACCGGGGCGGTGAGGCTGGGGTCGTCGAAACGTCCCTGATAGAAAACCTCGCCGCTCGAATTGCTGGTCTGCTCCCACAAAGCGCCGATCTGCACCCAGCGGCGCGCGACGTTCAGCGCCATGATTTCGAACGCGGGTGCCTTGTCGCTGTCGCTCTCGACCGGGCGAAGGCCAAGGCGGGGAAGGTCGATGTGCGCGGTGGCGATCGAACCGAGAAGCTGGCCGTTGGTGCTCTTGAAGGAACCGATGTTCATGTGACTTACTCCGTGGGGGCCGTTCCCCCTCTTTGCCAGGGCTTGGGGCCTTTCCCCTCCCGACATCTTTCTTTTACCCCCTCCCCCCCAAGTATTGAAGCGCATTGATTTCTTGACACCAAGTTATCGTACACGGTGAGTCCGAGCATCTAAAGAGCTTGCGTCCAGCAAGCGTAAACAAACAAACAAAGAAGCATTGATCGCGGTAGCGAGCAATTCAGATGAACAGGAACGATGTTCGGGGGGCGTAGCCCCGGCCTGTGATCTCATCGCACCCGGAGCCGTCCTCGCAGGGGCTCAAGGCGCAGGCACGGTCGGCGGGGTCAACATGAATGACGGAGGCTCCGCCGCTTTAGCGGTGGAAACCGTAGGACCAATCAGCAAAAAGCATTGTCCGCATCGCGGACAATCCATCAGCGGTCCGGTATTCTTGTTGAGGCGTCTTCAAACAAACAAAAGCATTGCCAGCCTTGCTGGCAATACCATCGCGACGCCGACCCCGGCGGGCGGGTCTGCAACGCGGAGACACTGAGAGGCGGCGAAGGGTGCGATGAGATCATTGGCCCCACGAACAATCATCATGCGCGCCAGCGCATGATTCCACAGCCGCAGGCTGCTGGCGATGCGCGTGGATCTGGGTGTGACGTTCAGGGTGGAAGAGGCTGGTGCGTCATCATGCCCGTGGAGGCGCGCAGGAGGCCCGTAGGGGGCGGAAACCCCGGACAAGGGATCGTGACCCCGCAAGGGGCGGAGACGCGCTTCAGCGTGGCTCCGGTCGGCTTTAGCCGACTAGAGCCCGGCCCCGCCCATCGGGCGGGGTGGCCCCGAGGCTGTCGGTTCATTGATGGTGGCGAGGTGAAGTCGCGGTTGCCGGTCGAACCATCGCCGGAGATCATCATGACGTTCACCGTCGGCGATACGGTAGGAGGGGACGGGGGTGTTGATGCAGGCTATCGCATAGTTGAATCGGAATGACTGGCCGAGCCGATCGGCGATTATCTTCAGCTCGTCGGCAAGCATTCTACGGAGATGGGAGAGGTTATCGCGACCGCGATCGTCGATCGGGACACAGTTGGGATATTGCAGGCGGGTTCGACCTGCGTGCGATCGTCGGACGGCGACGGGCAAGAGGCGCGGCAGATCATCCGGGAACGACGCGGGTTCGATTGTCCCGGGTTTGTCGATGGTGGATCGGAGCATGTTGAGCCGACCGGCGTTGCGTGATTTGTTGTAGCAGTCGTCATTCCAGAGCCAGATCTGCCCGTTGCCCATGGCGGCGAGGGTGTCGACCCATGTCGGTAGCGTACCGGCATCGACGGCGGTGTCGAAGGCATCGGCGCTGACGATCCAGATCGTGACGGCGCGGTGGTCATGGTCGCGGTCGATCCGCCGTTCCGCGCACCAGGCGCTGGTGGGAGAGGCCTGGACCTCGAAGTGGACCAACTGGCGATCGATGGTGACGGCGATGTCGGGTTTACGGAGGCCCGATGGTGTATGAGCCGAAGCGTTGCGAGCGGGGTGGCAGCCCATGGCTTCGAGGATGGTCATGATCTGGCATTGGGCATCGATGTGCCATTTGCCGTCGTCTCCGGTGGGGTTGCGGCCGTGGAAGGCGGCGGGTGTGATATTCGTCCGCCAGGGGCAGGGTGGTGTGGCGTCGTCATCGGGGAAGTGGGCGAAGAAGGGTTGGCGGATGACGCCGGCGCGCACGCCGACGGGTTCGAGGCAGGCTGCGCATCGGAAGGCGTGTCGGCCATCGGGCAAGGCGTGGATGTCGCGGAGGTTGAGGGTATCGACGTCGTGATGGCGGTGGTGTCGATCGAGCACGAAGGGGATGGCGAGCTGGCGCTGCGGGAGGGCTTTCATTGCAGGTTCCGATAGGGCTTGATGGTCCATCGAAGCCGCGCCGGGGGGTGGGTCCGTGTCTATTGACGACAGTTGCAACGAGAGAATGCAGGAGCCGGGAAGCGTCGTAGCGGCGCTGGTTGCGCCATCGCGCGAGCCGTCCGAGGCGACCCGGTCAGCGATCGAGGCATGGGTACGGGATCACCAGTCGAGCAGGGCGGTGGTGGCGATCGAGGCCGCGGCGGGCGCGGTGCTCAACGATCTGCTGGAGGATTTCGGTCGGACGTATTCGTGGAACGAGGTCCGCCGGTTGCCGGGCGTGCCCGAGTTTCGGTCGATGACGGATCTGGCGAAGCGGCTACGGGTGATTTCGGGCCGATTGCGGGAGCAGCATGGGGCGGACCAGGTGATGCAGGTGCATCATAGCGGGCGCTCAGCGCTATGGCTGTCGTTCGAGGTGCCGCCTGAACCGGCACCCGATGCCAGTGGGATCGTGTATACGGAGAGGCCGGTCGAGATGACGTGGCTGGGTCGGCTAATTTACGGTCGGTTGCCGTCGCGTAGCCGGTGGTCGGCCCCGGGTGTTTACCCGACGTTGTTGGTAACGGTGCCGTTCTTCCTGTCGCTCTATGGGTTTTACCATGGGTTGTTCACGGCGAACGCGTGGTTGGTGGTGCTGTCAATGGCCATATTCGCCAATCTGGTGTGGGTGGTGTTCCACAGGTTGAGCCTGCCGGTGAACCAGGCATGGCGAGTGGAATGGCCGTATGTGAGGGGGGACGGGAAGTTTGGCGTAATTCATACCCGGGCAAGGAGTGACGGTCGCCCGTTGTTCCGGTTGTATGGGTATGAGGCGAGTTGCCCGATCTGCGGGGATCTTGTTGATCTCGAGCATGGACGTCATGGGTTCAAGGGACGGATTGTCGGGGAGTGCCGGTCCAATCCGATGGAACATCTGTTCTCGTTCGATCATACAACGGGGGAAGGCAGGTGGCTTTATGAACGATAGCGGTGAGAAGATGTCGATGGTTGCGCAGAATGATCCGGTCGAGCTGGCGACGGAATTGACGATTGCGTGGTTGTCGAACCCGAACACGCGGGTGTCGAGCGAGGATGTGCCGGTGTTTCTGCAGCGGATGCACGAGGCGGTGAGCGCGCTGGAGGCATCGGGGAGCGTGACGGGAACGGGCGATGCGACAGAAGCGCCGCAGGCGTATGCGCCGGCGGTGTCGGTGCGCAAGTCGCTGGCGCGGAGCGATGCGATCATCAGCATGATCGACGGGAAGCCGTACAAGACGCTGCGTCGTCATTTGAAGGGTCATGGTCTGACGCCGGAGCAGTATCGCCAGCGGTACGGGCTGAAGGCGGATTATCCGATGGTGGCGCCGGATTATAGCGAGGCGCGCCGGGACATGGCGAAGAAGATCGGGCTGGGTCGCAAGCCGCGCCAGGCCGAAGCGGAAGCGGTCGGGACGGCAGAGGTGTCGGATGGCGGGCCGGAGGGATCGGCGGAGAGGCCGCGTCGCGGGCGCAAGCTGGGGATCGCGGCGGCAAAGGCGCACCTCGGGTCGTAGGCGGCGGCTTCAGTCGTCAGGCGCGAGGGTGGCGATGGCGTTGACGGTTCGGGAGAGCCGATCGACGATATCGGCCATGTCGTCGAGGCGATCGGCGAGATCGATGGCGAGGTCGAAGAGTTCGGCGTTGTCGCTCGCGCCGTTTGCGGCGGCCATGGCGAGGCGGTGGAGGTTGAGGATGTCGGTTCGCATTTCGGGCGGCTCGTCATCGTCACCGTCGGCGAGGTGGTCACGAAGGTCTTCGAGGTCGCCGACGGCGGCGAGGATCGCGCGGGTGTCGATGGCAGCGAGGCGTTCGTCGCGGCTGTCGCCGCCCTTGTTCCAGTTCATGAGCCGTGGCGTCCCCTCGCGATAGCTTGCGCGGATCCCGGCGCGCGCGCGGCTGCGCGACGCCGGGGAGAAGTTTTCATCGACTTGTTTGCTGGCAACGGCAGCCTCATTCAAGGTGTTGTCCTTGAAGGATATTCGGGCAAGGGAGTGAGGGCGATGCACTGGACAGATACGATCAAGCGGCATGACTATGACCTGGCGCTGGTCGATGTGATGAACGACGTGGAGCTTGCGCCTGAACGCCGGGTGCTGGCGGGTGCGGCGGTCGGGGTCGAGATCGACCTTGCGTGGTTGTCGGCGGGCGAGTTGCTGGAGGCGTTCGAGGCGCTTCAGGGTGATGTGGCGCGCGGGGTGAAGCGTGGCGAGGGTTATGCGGCGCTGGATGCGATCATCACCGATGCGAACCCGTTCCAGATGCGGTTGTGGTATCTGCTGAGCGACACGTCGATCGAGGCGGCGGTGGAGATGCTGGGGTGGCTCAAGGGGCTGCTATATGCGCGTGGCCGGGCGTCGGTGACGCTGAGGGAGGCGGGCGTGCCGCAGATCCATTGGGCGCATGAGGATGCGCTGGAGGAGCCGAACGCGGCGGATATCATGGGGTGTACGGATCGCACCGCGCGGGATCATCGGGTGAACAGCGTCTGGCTGTGACCGATCCCGATGCCGGCTCCTGACATGAGGATGCGACCGATGCGGGTCAGGGCGGTTTTCCAGCCTTTGATACAGGCATGGAAACCGGCCTGACCCGAACGGTCATCACATGACGACGGGTTCTATTTGCGCCGTTTGTACCGTGCGCGCTCTGCCGCCGCTTCGCGATCACGCTTGGCCATGTTGGCGCGATAGATACGGTCGGATTCCGCGCTGGCGCGGTCGGTTTCTGCATTGGCGCGCTCGCGGCGGAGACATAGCTCGCGGGTGTCATCGGCAGCCATGTTGCCCGGTACGCAAGGGTTGGCGCGACGACGCTGCATGTCGGCCTCATACTGGGCGTCCTGGCGCTCGCGACGCTCCCGGTCGGCACGAACCGGATCATAGTCGTCGTCGCTCTGACTTTATGGTGCCTTGACGGCGTCCCGAAGCTTGCCGAGCAGGCTTTGAGCATTGGCCGGCATCGCGGCGCTGCTGACCAGAAACGCGATCAACAATCCTGACCTAAATCGCATCATGATACTCCCTGGTTTGGGTAAGTGTCTCATAACGCGAACGGTGCGGATCGTTGCACGCTCAGATCGAACATTTTGAGAATAGGCCGGCGGCCGGGTTGTTCATGGCGACGATGTGAGGCCGCATCGGCGAAGATCATGATTCCGGCAGCGAGGTTGCCCGACGAATGTTCAGGCGACCATCGCATAGACGGTGTCGGTCGGGGCTGGTTCGTGCCGGGAGACGCGGAAGGGCTGGACGGGATTGCCGGTGGCGATGACATATTGGTCGGCGCCGGTGTCTTCGCGACGCTGAACGGCGACGGCATAGGCGTTCTCGAACGAGGCTAGGCGACCCCGGCGGGCGGAAAAAGCGGTGTCGGTCATGGCGTAATCCTTGGGTAGCGGGTTCGTTCATGGAAAATCAGGAAGCGATCGTATAAGAGTGATCGGGACCGGAACGGGCGCTGTGGCGTTCGAGTGGTTGATCCGTCCGGATGGAGGATCCTTCGGGAACGGGGCGGCATCTCTGCAAGGGTGCCGCCCCGTTTCGTTTTGATACAGCCGCCAAGGCGGCTCAGGATTTTTCCTTGAGCGGTTCGGGCTTCTTGCCGTCGGGCAGGGTCTGGCGGAGATGGTCGTGCACGAGCCGGGCGGTGAACGGCTTGGAGATGAAGGTGGCGTTCTCGGGCATGTCGCCAGGCTCGGGGGTGATGCGGCCGCTGGCGATGACGATATCAATCCACGGCCAGGTGGCGAAAACCTTCCGGGCAAGCTCGAAGCCGTCGAGGCTGCCGGGCATCTCGACATCGGAGAAGAGGAGCATGATCTGTTCGGCCTTCTGGCCAAGCAGATCGATGGCTCCATCGCCGTCGTCGGCTTCGTGGCAGCGATAGCCGGCATCTTCGAGAATGGAGCGGGCATCCATGAGGATCAGGGGATCGTCATCGACGGCGAGGGCATAGGGGACGGTGGAAAGGGTCATAGTGATATAACTCCCCGGTCAGCGATGTGATTGATGCGGCGCTAAAAGATATTGGGCGATGGCGTCGCTGCGGCGTGGGTAGGCGAGCCGTGGCAGGCTTTGCCCGGCCGTGCGCGCGCGGCGGGTAAGTTCGAAGCAATAGGTGAACAGCGGGCTTTGGCGCTGTGCCGCAAGCACCCCGTTTGCCTTGAGCGTATCGAGCCAGGCGCGGGGATGCTCGCCGGTCGCGGGCCGGCGGGCGCCGAGGCGGACCAACTGGTCGATCGCACCGGCATGGCCGGTTTCGAGGTTGCGGATCTTCGACAGCGTGCGCTCGGAGATCGTCTCGCCGGCGATGCGAAGGACGTTGCGGGCGCGCGTCCGACCACGATAGGCGCCTGACAGTGCGGCATAGACACAGCCGCAGTGACCAAAGCCCGGATCGGAGAAGCTGACCACGGCCTCGATGCGGGATCGAGCCTGCCGCAACAGCCGGAAGGCGCGTGAGGCGAAGTAACTTTCCCCGTTGGCCGCGACGCTTGGCAGGCAGAGCAGGCGTTGCAGAACGCAGCCGCGCGCCGGATCGGCGAAGCCGGTGTGGCGGGTGATGACCGCCCCTGTCGCGGGAACGCCGAAGACGATAGCCCCGACCAGCGATGCGCGCTCACCCGCACCGGGTCCGAACAGGCCAACCGCGAGCTGAGCGGCGGGATAGCGGGGCAGATAATGGTGGTCGGCGATGAAGGCACGCGCGGTCGCATGGTCGATGACATCGACGGCGTAGCGGCGCGGGTCGATAACGGTGTCGTCGGAGACGAACGAGGCGCGGCGGTCACGCCAGCGCTGTGAGCGGGCGGTTATCACAGATCCTCGCGCAGCATGAGCGTGAGGACGCGGGTGGTGACGCCGGCGTCGGCGGGATCTTCCGAACCATATTCGAGCGCGGCATCGTAATAGTCGATCGCGAAGAACACCTCGGTGTCGCGCACCGTGAAACTGCCGCGGTTGCGTTCGGTATCGCGCGGATCGAAGGTGCAGCGGCGTAGCGCCTGCATGAGGTGGGCCTGGGCGATTGCCCGCGAGGCGAGCGTGTCGCCTGCCAGCGTGGCGAGACAGGTCCGGGTGACAACGATGCGGGCGGTGCGGTCGAGCCCCTGGCGGCAGCGGTCGTTGAGGCGGCCGATGATCTCGGTGCGCGTCTCGTCGGTGACAGCGATCATGATGATGCTCCCTTGTTCGATACGATGATGGATCGTGTTGGTCAGGCGGCGAGCGAGATCACATCGCGCGGGCGGCGGTCGGGGAAAGCCGCGTGAAAGCGGTCGAGCCAGCTTGCCATGGTCGGCCGTTCGGTCACCGGGATCACAGCGGCGACGTCCTGGAACCGGATCAGGTCGAGCGGCGCGTCGCGCATGATGCGGTCGATCTCGTCACCGGGGAGGAGATGCTCGGCGCGGATGAACGCGGTCATCGATCCGGGCCGCGCACGGGTGCCGCGTCGCCACAGTCCCTCGACCGTATGGAGTCGTGGCGCAGCGCGCGCCTCGACCAGGACGATCAGGCGCAGACACCATTGCGGCAGGCCGCGGATCTCGTCCGGGTGGTTGGCGATACAGATCCAGCACGCCGACTTGGGCGGTACGGGGAGGCCTTCGGCCTCGATCCGGGTAACGCAGGCGGGCCGGTCCCAGCGCCATTCGCGAAGCGGATATTCGCAATGGTAGAGCGGATCGTCGATGCTCATGGCGTGATTGGCGCGCGCGGTGTCGCGCGGGCCGGCGTCGTAACCGATCAGCCGCGTCACCCGCTGACCCCTGCCCCACGCATCGATCGCCGGCTGCCAGAGGCTGAGGAACCTGTCCTGTGGTGCCTTCTTGTATTTGAGGCTGCACGACGAGCCGCCAAGCGACTTGGACGGCAGCGTGGCGTTGGTCAGGCACATTTCGAGGAGGCCGAAATAGGGCGGCCAGTGCTTGAAGCGCCTGGGCACATAGCTGACCAGCTCGAACCGGATGCCGCGATCGCGCATCCAGGGCCGGATCACGTCGAGATACTCATAGGTCGCCGGCTTCTCGACGCCGGTATCGGCGGTGAGCACGAGGCCGGGCGCTTCGCCGCGGGCGTGCTTCTCGATCAGGAGCGCGGTGCTGTCGACGCCGACGCCATAGGCGAGAACCACCGGGGGCGGCGGGAGGACGGTCGACGGGGCTGTTGGGAGGATCATGACGGCTCCTCCGGTTCGAGATAGCTGTCGAAGGGCGCGCCGGTCGCCTCGATCCAGGTGCCTTCGTTGTCGAGATCGATGATGCGCGCCAGCAGCGCGGCGCGCAGCTGGCGGGCATCGACGTCATGCCCCTTGTCGTCGTTCGAGACCAGGCTGAACGCGAGCGTATAGGCGTGGTTGTAACGGGCCATGTCACGCGGCCTCGGGCGCGGCGATGGGTGACACGGTGATCTCGACGCCGCGACGCGTCATCACGATCGACACGCTGCGATCCTCGGGAACCACGAAATAGTGGCTCGCCAGAAGGTCACGGACCCGGTTCTTCAGCGCGGCGTCGTCACCTTCGAGCATGCCGATGATGCGCTCGGCGGCATCGGCCTGGAAGCGTTCGAGCTGGGTGCTGTAGCTATCGGCGTCGCTATCGTCACTTGCGTAGAAAATCGCGCTTTCGAGGAGGTCGACGACGCCGAGTGCGGTCTGGTCGCTGCCGCGCAAGACGAACACCGACGTCTCATCGACCGAGTTGCACGACCATTGATCGGGTGCGAAGGCGACGTCGGCCTCGGTCGACACCTCGATGAACGCGCCGGCGTGGCGCATCGTCGCTTCCAGCGTGATCGCCTCAACCCATCCGCTCTCCGCCTCGGCGGGCGCCTCTTGGGTATCGGAGACGACGAAGGTGCGGTCGCCTTGCGTCACGCGGAAGCGCAGATCCTCGACCTGAGCGAGGATGTCGTACCAGCCATAGCCCTGAAACGCGTCCTGCGCTTCGACCAGTGGTCCGCCGAACGGGTTGTGCTTCGCGATCGCTGCGTTGGCGGGCTGGCCGACCAAGGCGTCGAAGTCCGGCATCAGCACCATGCCGGGATCGGTGATATGCTGGCCGCTCTCGTAGTTGCGCGAGGAATCTGCCGCGTTCGGCGTCCAGGACAGCAGATAGGCCGCGGCCTCGGGGAGCACGATGCCGAGCGAGCACGCCTCGCGCCAATCATGCGCCGACAGCCGGTGCGTGCCCGCGGCCTCGATCGCGCGGTAGATCGCGACGCGGACCGCATCGCGCAGGCGGGCGATGCCGTCGTTCTCGACGACTTCCTTGCGCGCCGGGAGCACGAGCTGGATCTGCGGGGCGTCGAAGATGTCGACCCGCGCGATCCAGTGGCCGCCCCGATCGACCTCCTGGACGTAGGGCAGGTCGCATGGGATGGTCAGGCCGTGGAAATTGAGGCGGCCGTCGCGCGAGGAATAATGCGACGGGTGTTTCTGGAACACGCCGATGCGAACGCCTTGCCATTCCTCGATATGATTGGCGTCCTTCAGCCAGTCCTCTTGCACCAGGTCATTGCCGTTCCAGGTGACCGGCACCGGATAGTGTTTGGCGGCCTTCTCGACATCGCGTTCGAGGGTTTTCAGCCATTCGTCGGGAACGCGGACGGTGATGGCGGTGCCGCGCGCGATCGGATCGGACGAGATCGCGATCGGGCGGCTCGTTTCCCAGGCGGAGGCCGGAATATGCGCCATCCAGCCTTGCCGGTCGGGCTTGGAAAAGGAGCGGATGATGACATCGCGCCCGGCGAGGCTGAAGACGCCCATGCCGGCGGGATCTTCGGCGCGGCGAGTCTCATCGGACCAGCCCGAACGGCCGAGCGTCACGATGCTGGCGGGATCGGCAATGCCGTGACCGTCATCGGTGACGTGCAGGAAGTGCTCGCTGCCGGCACTGTTGAGCGCAATGGCCACGACACTTGCGCCGGCACGCCGCGCGTTCTGGAGCAGCTCGCAGATCACGTCATACGCGGTGTTGTTGAACAGGCGCGTGACCTTGGCGATCGTCTCGGGGGCGACCGCGGTCGCGATGGTGGCTGGGATCATGGGAATGCTCCGTTCTGGCGGGCTCTCGGCCCGCCCTTCCCCATCCCGCTCCCCTTTGCTGCCTCGTGCACCGATGACGGCGCGTGATCGTTGATGCTGTCGTGATGAACCCGAAGGAGTTTGACATGGTGCCGATGCCCGAACCGCTCACGTTGTCGGACTATGGCCGGCTGAACGCTATGCTCGGGCCGGATCGGGATTCAGGCGAGGAAGCGATACGCGCCGCGTTGCGGACCGCCGCGCAGCTACAGCATCTTCAGACGATGCGGATGGTGTTCGCCGACCGTACCGGAGAAACCTTCGATCCGGCGAAGGTCACGAGGAACCTCGAACGGCTTTCGGGACAGGATCTGAGCGAAGGTTACGAGGAGAAGTGGCGCGAGGAGCTACATCTGGCGGCAATGCAGTTCGGCACGCGTCAAGAGCCAGGGTCCTGATCGCCCGATGCTCCAAGGGCGAGGATGGTCGCAAGCGTCGGCGGAGGTACAAGCCGTTCCCGCCGACCGAACGACAGCCCGTGGCTCCCGGTATATTTGCTGAGCGTCGCCGCCTTGCGCCCGAGCGCAGTCGCGAGGTCGGCGAGCGCAATGCCATTGGCATGGGCGATGCGCACCGCGGCCCGCTCGTCAGGCGTGAAGGCACGGTGGTAACCGTGTACCAGTCCAAGGAGGTTGGCGCGGGTGAACAGCGCGGCCCTGGTCCGTCCCATCCGGTGCGCGAGCGCATCCATCGGCATCGTCCCGTAGAGCGCGCGCAGGGTGGCGATATCGGTCTTGGTCCATACCGGGCCGGCGCGAAAGCCGTCAGCCTTCGCATGGGTGCCGCGCAGGCCGAGGTGACCGGCACGCCAGCGCACCGATCCGGGGGGGCGACCGAGGCGAGCGGCGACGGCCGGGAGGCTTGCCGCATCCCTGTACGCCTCGCGCAGCAGATCGTCCTCCTCACGGGTCCAGTTCCGGCCCCAGCCCCGCCCGATCCCGAGGCGACCCGCAAGCTGCTTGATCGCGGATAGTGATCGTTCGGCATAGCCTTCGGCGGTGAGCATTCCCCGCACCGCCTCGTAGCGGTGTCCCGCCACGATCAGGGTGACGGCATGGGCGAGTTCATCGCTCGGCCACGGCGCACTGCGCGCGGGATGCTTGCAGCCGAGCGCGCCGGCACGCGCGGACACCGCGCCGGTCGAACGCCCGATGATCTCCCCGATCGCGACCAGCGCGACGCCGGCGAGATACCCGGTGCGCAGTTGGGCATCTTCCCATGGTGTCCATGGTGGCGGATGGCTCTCGGTCAGGCCAAGCGATCCGGCACGGGCATAGACCGCCCCGCAGCTTCGCCCGAAGTCCGAGGCGATGTCCGCGGTCGCATCCTGCCCGTAGCGCCGGACCAGTTCATCGTCCTCCATTTCGCCCCAAGGCCGGCTGCTGGCGCGGCGAAGCCCGAGCACTGCCAGGCGCTCACGTACCGCCCATATCGATCGCCTGGTTGCAGCGGCGATATCGGGGATAGTGGCATCCCCGGCGAACAGATGGCGCAGCGTGTCGATCTCGCCCGGGAGCCAGGCGTGCTGGCTGAACGGCACCTCGGCAAGGGCAGTCCCCTCGGCCGGTATCACCGGCGCCGGGCAGGCGACCAGTTCGACGATGACGGGAGCGTGGGCCTCCGCGTCGTCGGGAAAGGCGGCGATGCGGGTCATGACAGACCGACCACGGGCACGTCGCCGAGGCGGGCGCGCAGCCGCGCATGAAGCCTCGCCATGCGGTCGGTGCCGCGCGGCATGGTGTCGATCGCGGAGAGAAGTGCCAGAAGGTCGAGCGCGGCATCCACGGCCTCGGCGTCCAGCGCGAGGTGGCGGGCAAGCTCGGTCGCGGTCGTCGCGTTGGGCGCGATCCGGCGCAGCGCAAGACAGATCGCGGCCGCGACCGGCGCGGCATCGTCAAGCAGGAAGGTATCGAGCGCGCGGGTGCCGCGAATGGCGAGCGCGGTATCGCGGCGAGCCGGTGCTTCGCGCAAGGCATCGAGGTCGAGCAGCCGTTCCGCCTCGGCCGCTTCGATGTCGGCCGCACCGTGCAGGGCGGGTGTTTGCCCCAGATGGCTGGTGATGGTCGGATCGATCCGGGCGAGCGTCGGCGTGGCGGTGAGCGCCGGGCCGAAGGCGTAGAACTCACCTGGTTCGAGCAGCCGCAGACGGTCTGCCTCGCGCGCGCCGAAGCCGAGGATGTCGGCCGCGCGCGCGATATCGCGGTCGAAGACGTTGATGCCGATCAGGAAGTTTTGAAGCTCGGAGATGACCGAGGCCGACAGTTTGGCGAGCCGCTGGGTGGCGATCACCGGCGCGATACCCCGCTTGCGGCCTCGCGCGCACAGATCGGTGAGGGTCGCAACGCCGAGGCGGCGGGTTTCGGCATCGCGCGCCGAGCCCGCGATATGCGGGGCAAGCAGATGCCCCTCGTCGATCGCGACCAGCACGGTATGCGTCCAGTCCTCGCGTGGCGCCCCGATCAGTCCGGCGAAGAAGGCCGAAGCCTTGACGATGCGCTGTTCGGGATCGAGGTCGGTAAGGTCGAGGTGGAGCGCGATCCGGTGACGTCGGGCGCGCAGTGCCGCGGCGGTCAGACCGTCCGATGCGATCTCGACCGCTTTCAGGGTCGTCGCACCGATGTGCGCGGCGAGGTTGCCGAACTCGCCTTCGGGATCGACGATGATCGTCTGGACGTAATCGAACGCTTCCTCGACGATGCGCCGCATGGTGCGGCTCTTGCCGGCGCCCGAACCGCCCTGGAGCAACATCCGCCCGGCAAGCAGCCGGTCGAGATCGAGATCGAGCGTGCCGGTCGCGTGACGGCCGATCGGCACGCGCGTCGCGGTGCGCGGCGGTTCGCCCGTTCGGGTCGCGGTGGGGTCGAGCGTATCGAGCATGGCGGGCTCCCTGGTCGAGCGGTCAGCGCGGATCGCGGGCATAAGCCGCCAGGCGGTCGCGAGCCTCGGCGAGCTGCGCGATGCCGCGTTCGAGGAACAGCGCCTGCGAGCTGTCGGGTACGGCCCCATCGAGGCGTGTCCGCAGCGCGCGCAGGCGGTGGTCGATCGCGTCGGCGACCGCGAGGATGTCATCGGGCCGCAAGGCGACGGCGGCCTCGCCGGCGCGCAGGATATGCCGCCTGCTGGCGAACGGGAGGTAATGAGGTTCGACGGGCAGACGGTGCACGAGCGCGGTTTCGACGGCGTTGGTTATTTGCGCGGCATCGTGGACGATCTCGCCGAGCAGCACCTCGCGCGTCATTGCCGGCATGTGGTGCAGCGCACCGCCTTGGCGCGTCACCGCGATCGGATAGACCGAGGCGAGGCCGACGACACCTTCGGCGAGCGCGACGATGACATCGCCTTCGGCAAGTCCCGGATGTGTCTCGAAGCAGGCATCGAATGCGTCGGCGCTGGTGGCGAAATAATGGACGCGGTGCATGACCGATCCTTTCGTGACTGTGGTGAATGACCGTGGCCGGGCTCAGGCGTAGCGTGGGCGCTCGGCCGGGAAGCGCTCCGGCGGCAGGCCGGTGAAGGTCAAAGCCCGGTATCGACCGCCCGCATAGAGGCAGGAATCGATGGTGGGGCGATGCCGCTGGAGGCGTTCGAGAAGCCGGTTGGCGCGCTGCTGCGCGGCGATCGCGGCGGCATCGTCGAAGTGGAGGGCGATGGCACGGACGAAGGTGCCGCTGTCGTACCGTAGGGTAGGCAGGGTGGCGTCTACGAGAGAACACCCCACTGCCCCCCTCCGAACCGGACGTGCAACTTTCACTGCATCCGGCTCTCCGCTCCGGGCACTGTAGAACGAAAGTCCGGCAGCTTCCCTGCATGAAGGAGTTGATGACAGGGCGCGCAAAGCGGCCTCGTCTTCCGGGCCCGTTCGGCGTGAAGCCTCCGGAACACCGGCCCATCCCTCATGCGACGCACGGGGTTGCTGTGGTGAAGATGGAACGGTCCATCGGTGCCGCCACATGCGGAGCATGCTTGGGCGAGCACTCGGTCAGCCAGGTTGGTCCTGCTTAACCGAAGAGCTTCCGTGCGAGGCGTGTTGTCGACCGACGGCCAGAACACCGGCCTACGATCGAGTTCCGCCAGTCGCCAAACCGCGATCCTCCTCTCATCCCTCCCAACGCCGATACGCACTACGTACCTGCCCGGGCCAACCCTGAGGCGCCGGAGCGAAGCCATTAGGCTTGTCCGATGCTTGTGCGCGAGCGTCTTGAACAGACTACCGCGCCAGAGAAACTCGAGC
This sequence comes from Diploscapter pachys, assembly GCA_002287525.1. Classification (NCBI taxonomy): domain Eukaryota; kingdom Metazoa; phylum Nematoda; class Chromadorea; order Rhabditida; family Rhabditidae; genus Diploscapter; species Diploscapter pachys. Next base: position 60,253 of record LIAE01009663.1, read on the forward strand.
TTGTTGAGTGCGCCTTTCACATCCACGGCCAAGGCATAGTAATTTGCAAAGCCGCGAAGTTCGGCGTTGTAGACCTTGACGATCTCCGCATCATCCATGTGAAGCAGGCCCGGACGGTGCACAGCCCGTCCCAAGTCGAACTGACCATAGCCGTGCCTCTGGCTGAACGATTGCACCTTGTCGCGCGGGACCAGCAACTGAATTTGATCCGTCACCGTCCGCTTGACTGCGACGATGCCCGTCCGTGCCCGTTGTTTGACGAGCCGGTCGGACGCCGTGCGAGTGCGCACGTCGTAGCCAAGGAACCTTGCTCCCTTCCGAGCCTCGCGGATCCCGCTTTTCAACGGGGACGTTCGGAGCTCAAGCTCGCTCGCGAGGAAGCCCTCGATGGCGGCCTTGATCTCTTCGGCCTCGGCCCGGCTGCCGATAACCCCCAGAAGGAAGTCGTCGGCGTACCGGACGTAGCGAAGGCGTCGAAAGTCTGGATCGAACGGGTCCGTCGCGGGTAGCTTGCGCATCGCCGCGAGCGTCTCCTTTATTCGGTCCAGCCATGGTTGGATTTCATCAACCTGCCCTTTGTCACGCAGCGCAGCCACGCGCTTCCGGGCGTACTCGGAACGGCGCTGAAGGTGCCTGTATTCCGCCGATTTGCGACGTTGGGCACCCTTGTCGAAGCCAGCGACGAGCCCTTCCACATAATGGTCAAGCTCGTGCAGGTAGACGTTCGCGAGCAGAGGCGAGACGATGCCTCCTTGCGGCGTGCCACTATAGGTTTCGTGGAAACGCTGCTGCTCCAGATACCCTGCCTTCAGCATCGCACTGATGAGAGCGGTAAACCGCCTATCATCAATGCGACGTTCAAGCAGGCTCAACAATTTCTCGTGAGAGATGTTGTCGAAGTATCCTTCGACATCGACTTCGATCAGCCACTTCACGCCCTTCCATGTCTTGCGGACATGGTCGAGCGCCGTGTGACACGACCGCCCCCGTCGAAAGCCGTGTGACCGATCAGAGAAGATCGGTTCATAGACTTCGTTCAGGATCATCCTGACCACTTCCTGCACCAGTCGGTCGGTTGCAGTCGGGATGCCGAGCGGTCTTGTTTTACCGTTGGTCTTGGGGATGTGGACGCGCCTGACCGGCTGCGGGCGATACGTGCCCGCCGAGAGTTGCGCGATCACCGCATCGATCCGGCTTTCGTCGAGATCGGTTACGGCCTCACGGTCGATGCCGGGGGTCTCTGCCCCACGGTTCTGTTGGATGCGGCCCAAAGCTTCCACCCACAAGGAGCGGGATAGCAGCAGTCGGAACACACCGTTCACACGTTTGCCGGTCAAGGCAATCGTTCCAAGTGATTCCAGCCTTTTCAAGGCGGCACAGGGTTGCATCAGCAGACCTCCGCCCTGGTTCGATGCTGGATCGAAGCTGCCGCACTTCCCCCGCTCGGTTGCGCTTTCGCTCGGGTCACCCCGAACTTATACGGCCGACCGTCCCTCACCGAGGCAAGGGCTGTCCCGGCAATTACGCCGGGTGTTCGGGTAATATTGCGGCTCCGCCGCCATACAGGTCGATAACTCGACCAGCTACAGGCGGTCCCGTAGTTACGCGTGAAAGGAGATAAGCTAACGGTCTTAGGTGGCCTTTTCATCTCTAGTCCTCCGAAGGAGGTCACGCCGACAAGGTTGGCCGGTCAAGTCGATGGTACGGACTTGGCCGCTTCTCGGGTCCGAGCTGGTAGAGTGGACCCGACGCGTCGGTGCGGGGTTTCAGTCGCTTTCCTCGCCGCCAAGGGTTTAGGCCGCGAGAGATTGGGCTTCACGCAGTGTAGCGTTCACCATAACCGTCTTGCCCTGACCCGTTGCTTCAATGCGACTATTCACTTTGGGCCTTTTCCGAGCATGCTATGGTCCCGTTCTCCTTTCGAAGTTTCAGCCCGAGGGCACCGGTAAGCTCGGTGGGCAGATGCCATTGCCAACAAGCATCACGTCATCAGACGCACTCCTTTCTCGCGCCACAACGGCGCACACCAGCCCCCCTCTTCTGGACCTCCGTACTCGCGGTCGATTTCGTAGAAAGCGAGGATGCTGCGCATGGGACGGTGCTTTCGGGTTCGAGCGCACGGTCGATTCCATCCGCTCTCCCCTGCCCTCCCCCTCCGCTCCCCGTGCAGAAGGGGAGGCCGGTCATCGACGGCGCCGTGCGGCCTCGGCGGTCAGCGTGTCGACCAGATCACTGTGGTCGGCGAGTATGTTGTCATGGGGATCGGAGATGACGGTCGCTGCGCGGTCCAGCAGGTCGGCAAGGACACGGTCCTTGTTGGGAGCGCTCGTTCGGTTCGGACGCGACGGCTCGTCTCCCGCCTTGTCCATCAGGACGACGACGATCGAGGGCTTTTCGTCTTCGTCAAGCGGCCGGCTGTCGATGATGTGCCGTCCGCCGCGCGTGATCGCGAAGGCGTTGAAGGTGGGTGATACCCCGTTATCGGCGTTTGGGATGACGGTGCCGCGATCGTGGAACTGGATGTCGACGAAGCGCGCCGGGCCATCATAGCCCTTGCCCATGAACGAGAAGGTGATGCGGCGTCCCTCGCTCGTCTTCGCCGTGATCGTGAACGCGCCGTCGGGTATCTCGACGGGCTTGTGGGGCACGTCGTTGAACCCCGCGAAACCGATCGAGACGGCATCGTCGCGGGTCATGACGGGCAGGTCGGTGATGTCAGCCATGGGGATCCTTTCAGCTTGGGAAACACGAGCCAGCGGCGCGGCACTTGCGAGCCTCGTCCGGGCCTCGTTCGACCCGGACCGCGCAATCTGGTAGGAAGCCGGTCGACCAGAACGGGAGACCGAGCATGAAACTGGCAATTCTGAGCGTTATCGGCGCGATGGCGGCGACACCGGCCGCGGCGCAGGTATTTGACATGGGCGGGCTGACCGGCACGCTCTCGCAGGACGCGGTCACCCAATCCGAGGAACGGCGGGCGAACTCGAGGTCGGCGCATGCAAGGGAGATGCAGCGCAGCGCGAAATATGATGACGAACGCACGATCTGCACGCGCTCGTTGCCGATGGCACGCGCCGATCTGGGCGCCCGGAACCCCAGGGTCGCGCAGCTCGCCGCTGCCTGCCGGCGGGCCGGCTATTAAGCGGCCCGGCGCACCGCCTGCGCCATCAGCGGCGTCGCCGCGGCGAAGGTGCGCAACGTCGAGGCGATAGCCGGGCGAAGCTTTGCCTTGCTCGACACGGTGATCTCGGGTGCAAGCGGTGTCCCGTCGGGTGCGGCGTAGCCGGTCGCGGTCAGGTCGCCGGTCGTGACGCGGATCAGATGCCCCTTGTGCGGTGCGGGACCGACATGGCGCGCGGTGAACTCGCCAAGCCGCCCGGTCAGCCCGGTAATCGCCTTGCCCCAGCGGATATGCCCCGCTGCCATCGTTTCGTGGTCGCAGCGCCCGCGAGCCAGCCAGATGCGCAGGTGGCTGCGCTGCTGGAGCCGCGTGTTGCGGGTGCGTTCCATCGTGCGCGTCAGCGGCAGCGCGCCGGCGATTCCGTCGAGCAGGTCGAGGTCATGGCCCTGTAGCGTCACCAGCACGTCGTCATAGTCACGCTCGCCGACAAGCCCGGTGAGCTGCCGGTGCAGGTGTTCGCGATCGGCATGGATGTGCACGCCGCTATCGAGGCGATCCGCCGCGACGAACCCGCCCTCGGTAAGCACCACGATCGTCGCGGCCTCGGAGCCGGGATGGGCGTGGATCAGGTCGAGAAAGTCCCATGCCGGATCACCGCCGATATCGTTGGCCGACAGGACCACGAGACGGCGCGACCAGCGCGCGGGTCGCGGCTCGTCGCTCGGCTTGGGCCAGCTTCCTGGAAGCGGCCTGCCGGTCACCGTCGCGATCGGCGCGGGCGGCAGATTGTGGCGGCGCAGGTCGGCGGTGAAGGCGCGCCTCGCGGCATCGAACAGGTCGGTGCGGTCCCCGCCGCCATCGGTGAAGCCCCGGTCATAGGCGGCACGGCGTTCGCCGAGCGGTACGTCCGAGGGGATGCCGTCCGGGTAATGATGCGGCCAGCCCGCGTGTGCGGCATACCAGCCATCGGCATAGCGGCACGCACAATCCCAGACATAGCCATAGTCGTCGCGCCCCTGCAGGAGTGCGATGTCGCGATCGTCACCGCGTCCCTGCTCGACCTGGGCCTGCGTGAAGGCGAAGTTGGTCGCCTCGCGCTGTGCCCTGGTTTCGGCCGCGATCGCGTCGTTGACGACGCGCATCGCGGCGATCCTCTCGCGGCCGCGCGCCATGCGCGCTTCCACCGGCGCCTGTGCCGGCAGATCGGGGAAGTCGCGCCACGCGCGCGCGATGGCATCGGCATGGGCAGGCGTGCGGCCGCGTTCGAGCCAGCACGCAGGATCGGCCGGGTCGAACGGTGGTTCTACCGGCTGCGCTGCGGCGCTCATCCGTGGAAGGGCGCGGGCAGCGCCATCCATTGTGCCGCGTCGAACGCCGACAGATCGACCTCAGCCGCCTCGTCGCCCCGGCACACCGTGGCGCGGTCAAGCCCGACCAGACCGTCCGTCCGGTTCCAGAATGCGATCTCGCCCTCGGGACTGCGCACCGCGAGGACATGGCCGTCGATGTCGTCGTGGCGGTTTTCGGCACGCAGCAGCGCGTGCTCGAGAATCCCGGTCGTGCTGTGCCAGTCGATACCGTCAGCGGTGATGACGACGCACCCGCCTCCGAACTCGCCAGGATGAAGCCGGTCGCAGTCGCTCGACCACGCAAAGCCGCACGGCAGCGCGGAGGGACAGGCGATGCGGATCAGTTTGGCGACCGGCTCGACACCGAACTGGTCACCGGAGAACAGCGCCTGCACCAGGCCGTTCGCGTCGGGTTCGGACAGGTCGATCCGGCAGTCCAGGTAAGGGAAGCTCCAATCGTCGAACAGGTCGAGGAAGCTCTCGAACATGCTCGTTCCTTTCGGCGGGAACAGCGCATGGAAGGCGGTGCCGAGACTGTCGTAGCCGAGCGCGAGATCCTCGTCGGCGCCATTGGTGTCGAGGATGTCGACCGCGCGCTCGGCGAGCCGCAGCATGTTCGCCTCCCCGGCAGTGACGGTGAGCGCGAACGCGGCCTTGGTGTAGCTGTTGGCCATGGGGATTTCTCCATTTCGGATGGATCGGCGCCATGCGCCGTAAGTCTGCCGTTCAGGCGGATGCGGCGAGCCGTGCGCGGGCAGTCGCGGCCTCGGCGGGGAAGGCGGCGGCAAGGTTGGCATGAAGGACGGCGAAGTCGGCTACCGGGAAAGTGCCGTCGCAGGCAGGACGCGTCGTCATCAGCGCGCCGATGACGATGGCAGCGGTGTCGATATGATCGACGACCGGCACAGGTCCGGCGTAGCTGACCGGCGCGCGGAAACCCGCCTCGATCCAGGTGGCAAGCCCATCCTCAACGGCTTCGGCATAGGCTGACACCGCGGCGTCATCCTCATCGGTGATGCGCAACCCAAGCGTGCGGTAGCAGCCGAAGTCGTGGTGGTTGGCGATGGTCCTGAAGCGGCACCCTGCGGGCGGCGCGCCGTGGCGCGCGATCAGCGCGCAGCGATACGCCTCGATCTCGAGCGCATTCAGCGTGTCGAAGTCGGGCGACCGGCCGAGTTGCGCGCAATCTTCTTCGGCCGGACCGGCACCAAGGTCGATCGTGTAGGACATGGGGGGGGTTCTCCGTCGATCCAGTACCGGATCGACCATCCCTTCCCCCTCCCCTTCGCTACCCCGGGGCAGGCTGGATCAGCGGGTAATGAACCGCCTGGCAGCAAGCTGCGCTTCGCCATCCGATTGCCCGAGCGTCTTCAGCCGGTCGGTTTCGAGACGGATGGCAAGGTCGGATGGAAGGCTGGCCCAGCGCGACGCGATCGTCACCGCCTCGCGGGCGTTGGCAAGCTCGCCGATCGCGGTGCCGTGCCATGCCACGGTCTCTTCCTCGCCGGCGAGGTGGGGATGCGGACGCAGCACCTGTACGAAGAAGGTCTGCATCGGCCTGTCCCATCCGATGAAGACGGTGGACGCGCCATCGAGGCCGGGGAACTGGTGGCGGCTCATGGTGATAACCTCCTGGTCAGGCTGCAAGCGTGTTCCATTCAGGGTGCCACGGACGCGGCCTTGGCTCAAAGCGTAGGATGCCGGTGGCGAGGTGATGACCATCGGCCGCGCGTTTCTCCAGCCAGTCGCGGTAAAGGACGGCATCGGCAAGATCGCCGGCGAGCAGATCGTCGAGCATCGCGGACTGGCGGGCGATCTCGTCCGGGAGCGCGTGCCAGTCGAGCGCGTCGAGGAAGTCCTTGCGTCGCTCGAGGTAGCGGGTCAGCCGCGCGACCTCGGCACGCGCGGCGGCGATGGCGGGATCGATGTCCATGGGCGCTCTCCCGTCAGGCGGTCATCAGTGCCGGCAGCGCCACAGGCGCCGTCAGCTCGAGGTCGCGGCGGATGCGGCGCGCAAGCCGTTCGGGGTCGATGAGTTCGCGCATCGCGGCATAATGGTTGGGCGGACCCGCCGGATCGCGCGTCACGCCGGCACGGCGGTAGAGCAGTTCGCGACCTTCGCGCAGCCGCCCGATCGTCAGTTCGAGATGAAGATCGGACGTGCGCAGCACGATCTCACCCGCCATCGAGACCTCGCCGGGCAGCGAATGGATATCGAAGGCATCGGGCGCGACGTCGAGCGCGGCGGCAAGCCGGCGCAGCGCCTTTCGGCCATCGATATGGAAACGCTCCTTGGCGACCGCATCATAGGCAACGCCGCGGATCGCGAGCGACAGCAGCGGGGGGAAGCGTCGCAGTGCCGCCACGCGGTCGGCGCAGGTGCCGCGCAGCACGGTGTCGTCGGGGCGGGCGGCGCAGATGGCGGCGAGATGGCGGGCGAGCAGCACGATCGCGGGATCGCTGTTCGCATCGAGCCCGGCATGCCGGCAGTCCTCGATCGCCTTTTCGATCGCGTGGATCGTGGTCGGGATGGTGGTCAGCGCGCTGGGATCGAGCGCCTGCTGGTGGCGGAATGCGACGTCGAACATGGGGGGCGTCTCCGGGTCGGAAGCGCGACCATCGCGCTCGCCCTCCCGTCCCCTCTCCCCTCCGGTCGCCCTGCCGTTCGGCGTCAGCCGAAGGCGCGCATCAGGCTCATCATGCCGCCAAGTGCCGCGATCAGTACGACCTGGCTGCCGATGAGCCAACGGATCGTATCGTTCTTGGCCGACGCGATCTCGGTCCGCACCTTGGCCATCTCGGTATGCACCGTGGCGATCTCGGCCTTGAGATAATCCTTGGTGACCAGATCCTCGCGCGAGGTGACCATGGTGTCGCCAAGAATGGTCGCAATGGCGTCGGCGAGCGGCTTGGCCGCACCGGCGGTTTCGAGGTCGCGTGAAGCGCGGATGCTGTTGAACATGGTCGCCATCGTCGTCGATCTTTCTATCATATGGGTGAACGGTCGGGAATGCGCAAAGTCTCGCGTGCTCAGGCGGCCGGCACCCACTTTTCCATGTCGTCGCCCTGGCGCAGACAGACTTGGCAGGTGGTGGCATCATAGGTCGAGGCAAGCGACCAGGCCTGCGTCTCGCGGTCCCACACCGCGGCGGCATCCTTCACCAGGTCATC